>LR778279.1:48571338-48618838 GCA_902810595.1 Coregonus sp. 'balchen' | reverse complement strand
CTAGAAGTTAGCGGCATTTATGCACTGATCTAGGATCAGGTTACCCTCCCCAATGCTAACTAAGGCCCGAGGGGTATCCGCTGAAGCATGTTTGAGGTGTTAGCCAGGTGACTTTTGGTCAACTCTTGAGTTCAACTTGGGATAACCAGTTATATGAATGTGGCTCAACTTTTAGCCCGGTAAATTCCTTTGGCAACGAATCGTTCAGACCTAACATGCTGCGGGGCAGGCTAACTCAGGGCTAACTCAGGGCTAACTCAGGGCTAACTCAGGGCTAACTCAGGGCTACCTCAGGGCTGACTCAGGGCTAACTCAGGGCTAACTCAGGGCTAGCACAGGGCTAACTCAGGGCTAACTCAGGGCTACCTCAGGGCTAACTCAGGGCTGACTCCACTCACCATGAATGAAACGGCCCTCTTGCAAAGATTGCATCATCGTCCCCTTCATTTGAGGAAGAGGACTGAATTAAATATTTTATTAATCAAATGTTTTTTTTGGTGTGTTTAAAATCGTAGTGTTAAAATATATGACATTACACATTTAGTAATGACAGAATGCATTTAGTAATGACAGAATGCATTTAGTAATGACAGAATGCATTTAGTAATGACAGAATGCATTTAGTAATGACAGAATGCATTTTAAACTTCACACAATGTGACACTTTTGTATTACGTAATAAATAAAAAATGTGCTTGTGCAGTGATAAGCACCCCAAAGACGGCATTAACGATAAGTCATAAAATAAATTTGGCCCATCTAAGAGCCTGTTTCACAACATAGCCTGCTGAATTGGTAAGATAACTTTTCTTTTTATTTTGATTTAGGAACAAATTAAAATGTGGCACTGACTGGCTCATGGATTGATGTTCCAGCATCTCAATGAAGAGTTCGGCGTTCGACTAGCCACGAAGGCAGAACCCTTCATAGAGGGTTTTAGGTAATATTCCTCTGCAAAGGGTTCTACCCAGCACTAAAAAAGGGTTCCCCTAACCGAAGAACCCTGTATTGTTCTACCTAGCATCTTTTTTTTCTAAGGGCGTACTGACTGGGAGTCTACAGTCATAAGCGCTGAATGCTAGCTGCTACGGCCTCATCTTAGAAAACATTCCATGGTCTCCGCCTAGAAAACTCCTCTGACTATTATTCAAGACATTAATTTTGAGCGACAGCACAGTGCACGAACAGTGCAGATAGAGAGAGAATGGGTACCAGGGCTATCGGTACGCGCATTTCCGCTTCTCAAAACAACTAACAACATGAACAAAGCACTTGCTAGCTACCGCAATGAATAGCAGGATGCGGGATATGTCAATATAGAAACTGCGCAAAGCCGGTGGACATTGGAAATCAAACGCTATTCTACTGATTGACGGGCCTGGGGCTTCTTGTAATAGACTTCAGCTCCCTCCATTGCCACGGAAAGTAGGGGTGTTGTGGGTGCTGCAGAACCCCCCGATAAATCCCAAAGATATATATATATATACTTTTTTTAATGTATTTTTTATTAGCGCACTAGGCCTTTCTTACTCGTGTATGAGCGGAGAAAAACTCCCCACCCGAGAACATCTTCCCGCGGCCATGGCTCCCTTGTCCCCACTTTTCAGTGCCACCTTTCAACTAATGTTCCTGTATTGTGGTGGCAGTATTGACAACAGAAATGCTACGGTCATTTCAATATATCAATAAATAGCCATAAGTCGTTCAAAAAAAAGGGGTCGCCTTCCTTTAGCTGCCTGTCGTATCCCAGTTGGCCTAAATGAGTTGAGGAGTGTTTCAACTGTCATTATCATCCGACACATCTAATGTTAATAAATAGAGTGAAAAACACTGGCGCCTGGTGAATGGTTTCCTTGCGTCATGACCCCTTGACCCTTTAGGGACAACCTACTCTGGCTGATCTCTAAGGGCCGCTGTGAAGGAGATGACGTCATCAGTTTAATAATCACCATCCCCAGGGGACAGAAACAGAGAGAACGAATAATTGAACAAATAAAAATCCTCATTCCAGCAAATTAGACCTCCTTCCTTGCCAGTGTGTGTGTGCTTGTGTGTGCCAACGATTCCCCAAGGATTACTTAAAGTGTCTTGTGCCGTAATGAATAGAGGCAACTATTAGCTAGAATTTATATTCTCCTTCAGCCTGAAGGGTGTAATGATTTCTCTGTTTCTTTCTCTCTTTCTTTCCACTGCTGCTGTAACACTTGCCCTGAAGCATCTTAATCATCAGATCATCAATAGTCCCCCCACAGCACGCCTTTTGACTCTTGCCAGGCCATCACTGTGAATAAGAATTTGTGCTTAATTCACTTGCCTGGTTAAATAAAAGGACAACAAACAAAAAGATATATAAAAAAAAAAAGAACATGGAGGAGGCTAAGTGGAAGAGCCACACGTTACCTTTTAATTCCTGGAGAAGGAGGAGAGGAGGATGGGGAGAGAGAGAGAGGGGGGGGGGGGGGGGGGGGGGGTGGGGGAGAGGATGGGGAGAGAGAGAGAGGGGGGGAGGATGGGGAGAGAGAGAGAGGGGGGGAGGATGGGGAGAGATGGACTAAGTGGAGGAAAAACCTACCCTCCACTAAATACCCCCCCCCCCCCCTCCTCTTCCCCTCTCTTTCCATTAAAAGCCAGATCGATGGGAAGGGAAAGATGTAGTCAAAGATCTCTGAGGAATTTAAGGTATTCAGTATTCCTATCTGCCTATCAAGCGCCAACAAAAGGCTAGCCCCCCAGAGGTACATTGGCTAAATGGGAGAAGGCAGCAGGGTTAAGGACAGAGAGCGATATATCCCTATGATAGGACATCTACGAGACATTTCTAATTTACGGTGATATTCTTTGGAAGCCTCTGAGTTCCGACCTCGGAATTCCAGAACATTAGTCTGTTGAAAAGAACTAATCGTTATACCCCCATTCAGCTCTCCTCTCTTACACGAGGTATTCAGAGCAGAGAAGAAGACCTGTGCTATGACATCTGCTCTGAGCTAACAGTCTTTTCATGGCTAGCTAATGTTCTGGATTGTGTATCATGTCTTTGCTCAGTGACAGTTTAATGTGAGATGTTTCATTCATTGATCTCCACACCATTAATAACTACAATGTGTGTCAGTTTATAGAGTCATTATTTGAAATTACCTCTCCCCATTAGACGCAGATAGAGTCTATCAATAATCCAAACTGTATCTGTGACACTGTCAATTTTAAATATAAAGGAAGTCTACACTTGTCGCAACAAGTGAAAGAAAAGTGTACTGTACTGTTCCCCTGGCTTTCCATGCTGTTCACCTCTCTGCACACACACTAACAAGTCCGGCAGGTAGCCTAGCGGTTAAGAGCATTGGGCCAGTAACCGTAAAGGTTGCTGGTTCGAATCCCCGAGGCGACTAGGTGAAAAATCTATCAACATGCCCTTGAGCAAGGCACTTAACCCTAATTGCTCCTGTAAGTAACTCTGGATAAGAGTGTCTGCTAAATGACTAAAAATGTCAACCTAAATCCCACATTAAAACACATTTCTAGAACTAGCATTAAAACACATTTCTAGAACTAGCAGCAGACTAAGCTAGCAGTAGACCTAGCTACAAAACAAATGTTATTGGACACATATTTAGCAGATGTTATTGCGGGTGTAGCAAAATGCTTGTGTTCCTAGCTCCAACAGTAGAACAAGCTAGCAGTACATCTAGCTACAGTGGAACAAGCTAGCAGTACATCTAGCTACAGTGGAACAAGCTAGCAGTACATATAGCTACAGTGGAACAAGCTAGCAGTACATCTAGCTATAGTGGAACAAGCTAGCAGTACATCTAGCTACAGTGGAACAAGCTAGCAGTACATCTAGCTACAGTAGAACGAGCTAGCAGTACATCTAGCTACAGTGGAACTATCTAGCAGTACATCTAGCTACAGTGGAACAAGCTAGCTGTACATCTAGCTACAGTGGAACAAGCTAGCAGTACAGCTAGCTACAGTGGAACAAGCTAGCAGTACATCTAGCTACAGTGGAAAAAGCTAGCAGTACATCTAGCTACAGTGGAACAAGCTAGCAGTACATCTAGCTACAGTGGAACAAGCTAGCAGTACATCTAGCTACAGTGGAACAAGCTTGCAGTACATCTAGCTACAGTGGAACAAGCTAGCAGTACATCTAACTACAGTGGAACAAGCTAGCAGTACATCTAGCTACAGTGGAACAAGCTAGCAGTACATCTAGCTACAGTAGAACAAGCTAGCAGTACATCTAGCTACAGTAGAACAAGTAACTAAAAGCTTGTTTGCCCAGCACCAAGACACACCCATCTGTGAGAACCTTGCCCGCAGCTGTTTCCCCTCACTAAATCACAACAAACAAACCTCATGCAGGTTGAGTTCAGTAACTACAGGCAGATGTATGGTGAGATGCCGGAGGAAGCTTTGAATGGGTCAGTAGCCTACAGATTTACAGAGTAAATTGAGAAGAATGTAATTGCTGAATTTATGTAGATATTCTAAACTAAGTGTTTTAAAATATTCCAAATGTAGTAACAGGTCCATGTAGAATAAACATCCCTTTACATAACATCATAGAAGCAGTGTTCTGATAATATAACAATGTGAACCTTTTCATCTTTCATTGTCATTCAGATACTGTGTCTATCGGTGGTAATGGGGTTACCTTGGTAACATGTCAGAGTGGTTATACCTTCCTGTGTGGTGGTAATGGGGTTACCTTGGTAACATGTCAGAGTGATCATACCTTCCTGTGTGGTGGTAATGGGGTTACCTTGGTAACATGTCAGAGTGGTCATACCTTCCTGTGTGGTGGTAATGGGGTTACCTTGGTAACATGTCAGAGTGGTCATACCTTCCTGTGTGGTGGTAATGGGGTTACCTTGGTAACATGTCAGAGTGGTTATACCTTCCTGTCTGGTGGTAATGGGGTTACCTTGGTAACATGTCAGAGTGGTCATACCTTCCTGTGTGGTGGTAATGGGGTTACCTTGGTAACATGTCAGAGTGGTCATACCTTCCTGTCTGGTGGTAATGGGGTTACCTTGGTAACATGTCAGAGTGGTCATACCTTCCTGTCTGGTGGTAATGGGGTTACCTTGGTAACATGTCAGAGTGGTCATACCTTCCTGTCTGGTGGTAATGGGGTTACCTTGGTAACATGTCAGAGTGGTTATACCTTCCTGTGTGGTGGTAATGGGGTTACCTTGGTAACATGTCAGAGTGGTTATACCTTCCTGTGTGGTGTCCCGTATACAACATGAGTTCCCTGATCCTGGTGCAGAATACACAGGGTTTCTCCCTCCCCATATTGACTGATACCATTCAATTCAATAATACAAAAAAACAGTTGAAGTAAAAGTTGTCGTTAAAACCTCTGACGCAGTTTTCAAGTCAACACATCCGTCAGTGCTGCTGTGAACCGCATCGCAAGAGACACGCCAAACGGGAGATGTATAACTTATTTTTGACATCATTGATGCAATTTCAATGTTGTTTGAGTTGCTTTGTGTATCACCAAATTTGCTTGAGATAGCTTTACTGCAACACTGTACACTGCATCCAAGTTTCTTGACATAGGTGTTTCAAAGAGATGTCAGTCAAGGCAAGCTCATGAATATAAGCTCCCAGCCCACTCAGCCTGTCTTTTCAAACTTCCTGGTAGTTAGCCATGAGAGAAAAAGTACTTTTTCAAAAAGATGTAGAGAATTTCTATCCAAAACCAATATTATGGGTGATATTTGAGGCAAACTGTTATTTTACATGGGAATCAGAAACACTTTTTTGGGACCTTTAACACTTAAAAAAAAAAAATGACTCTCTAGCACTGGGATTGAACACACAGCGTTCAGAACCAGAGTCTGCAGCTTAAACGCCCATCAATGCCCTAGCAAGCCACAAGCCTCCTAGGATGAAATAGGTGCTCACGTTGCCCCTAGTGGACGGAATCTGGTACCTGCAGAATCGGCGCCTTCTGGCATATTCCATAAGAGAATGGGTGTGCAGATGTAATCTGTAGCATCTCAGGGATGAGGACAAGGTCTTTGTGTATGAGCACAACTGAGTGACAGATAGTTAGAACTCTTGAGGGAGTTCCGCATTCAGCCATTAGAATGTTCAACTATAACTCCACCCCTTACACAAAAACCACATGATTTCAGGTGGAATTTCACAAGTGTTTTTCACACATGCGGAAAATCAAATGATTTCAGGTGGAATTTCACAAGTGTTTTTCACACATGCGGAAAATCAAATGATTTCAGGTGGAATTTCACAAGTGTTTTTGGAACACTTCACATGTGATCACATGTTTTCACATGTGTAGTTTCATGTTATCACATGTTGCTTTACATGTCACATGTTATCACATGAAAACGTGTTTTTGAAACACAGCATGTGAAATTCAGTGTTCAGCACTCTGAATGAACAGTCAGTCTTCTGAATGAACAGTCAGCCCTCTGAATCAACAGTCAGCCCTCTGAATGAACAGTCAGCCCTCTGAAGGAACAGTCAGCCCTCTACATGAATAGTCAGCCCTCTGAAGGAACAGTCAGCCCTCTGCATGAACAGTCAGCCCTCTGAATGAACAGTCAGCCCTCTGAAGGAACAGTCAGCCCTCTGCATGAACAGTCAGCCCTCTGAAGTAACAGTCAGCCCTCTGAAGTAACAGTCAGCCCTCTGAAGTAACAGTCAGCCCTCTGAAGTAACAGTCAGCCCTCTGAAGGAACAGTCAGCCCTCTGAAGGAACAGTCAGCCCTCTGCATGAACAGTCAGCCCTCTGAAGGAACAGTCAGCCCTTTGAAGGAACAGTCAGCCCTCTGAATCAACAGTCAGCCCTCTGAAGGAACAGTCTCAAGGTTGTTGGTGTGACTGCTTCTTTCTCTCTTTCTTCCGTCCTCTGTGTTCCTTTCTTTCCACAGCGGAAAGGCTAATGGGTTCTAAGAAAGTGAAGTGTCTCTGGTCGAAGGCAGTAAAAGCACAGGATGGATTTTATTTTATTCTCACAGTGTCTCTGCTTCCCAAACGGCATCCTAATCCCTATAAAGTGCACTACATTTGACCAGGGCCATACGGCTATATGTAAGTAATAGTGTGCTGTTTAGGACTCAGCCTTCTTCTCTCAGTGTCTTCTCAGCAGACTCAGCCACACTAGGCATGACTAATCGGCAGCCGCTGTGGAGACAGTGGGCTCTCGGGGGCGATATCGGCTAGAAGGGCTGGATGCCAGGGCCGCTGTGGAGACAGTGGGCTCGCTGGGGTAATATTGGATAGAAGGGATGGATGGAAGTCGGGTCCGCTGTGGAGACAGTGGGCTCTCGGGGGCGATATCGGCTAGAAGGGCTGGATGGAAGTCAGATTATGAAAAGTGACTCGTAAATATTTTAAAAGTCCCAGAAACCCTTGTGCTTTATTCAACCTCCCAGCCTCTCGGAAGGTCAGAGCTAATTTGCAAGCCATAAAACTGCATTTGGCAGATTTTACGGGGTGCAGAGAAGGGAGGAGAGGAGAGGAGAGGAGAGGAGAGGAGAGGAGGGAAAGGTGGTGGTGTAATTGTAAGGTCTGCCTGATACTCTGCTGAAGAGTTATTAAGACCATTCAGACAGGGCTGGTGGAGGGAGAGAGGGAGATACCAAGAGAGAAAGAGCGAGTTACCGAGAGAGAGAGAGAGAGTGTAAACTTGGCAGTAGAAAACCTAAACAGTACATTTGACCTCTCAGCTTCCCTATCAAATCTAAAAATCTCTAACAGAAAACCAAATAAAAGTAACAACAGTGATAAATGGTTTGATGAAGAATGCAAAAACCTAAGAAAGAAATTAAGAAACCTATCCAATCAAAAACATAGAGACCCAGAAAACCTGAGCCTACACCTTCACTATGGTGAATCACTAAAACAATACAGAAATACACTACGGAAAAAGAAGGAACAGCATGTCAGAAATCAGCTCAATGTAATTGAAGAATCCATAGACTCTAACCACTTCTGGGAAAATTGGAAAACACTAAACAAACAACAACACGAAGAACTATCTCTCCAAAATGGAGATGTATGGGTAAACCACTTCTCCAATCTTTTTGGCCCTATAACAGAGAACAAACAGCAAAAAAATATACATGATCAAATACAAATCTTAGAATCAACTATTAAAGACTACCAGAACCCACTGGATTCTCCAATTACATTGAATGAACTACAGGACAAAATACAAACCCTCCAACACAAAAAGGCCTGTGGTGTTGATGGTTTCCTCAATGAAATGATAAAATATACAGAACACAAATTCCAATTGGCTATACTTAAACTCTTTAACATCATCATTAACTCTGGCATCTTCCCCAATATTTGGAACCAAGGACTGATCACCCCAATCCACAAAAGTGGAGACAAATTTGACGCCAATAACTACCGTGGGATATGCGTCAATAGCAACCTTGGGAAAATCCTCTGCATTACCATTAACAGCAGACTAGTTCATTTCCTCAGTGAAAACAATGTACTGAGCAAATGTCAAATTGGCTTTTTACCAAATTAGCGTACGACAGACCACGTATTCACCCTGCACACCCTAATTGACAAACAAACAAAGGCAAAGTCTTCTCATGCTTTGTTGATTTCAAAAAAGCTTTTGACTCAATTTGGCATGAGGGTCTGCTATACAAATTGATGGAAAGTGGGGTTGGGGGAAAAACATACGACATTATAAAATCCATGTACACAAACAACAAGTTTGCGGTTAAAATTGGCAAAAAACACACACATTTCTATCCACAGTGCCGTGGGGTGAGTCAGGGATGCAGTTTAAGCCCCACCCTCTTCAACATATATATCAACGAATTGGCGAGGGCACTAGAACAGTCTGCAGCACCCGGCCTCACCCTACTAGAATCTGAAGTCAAATGTCTACTGTTTGCTGATGATCTGGTGCTTCTGTCACCAACCAAGGAGGGCCTACAGCAGCACCTAGATCTTCTGCACAGATTCTGTCAGACCTGGGCCCTGACAGTAAATCTCAATAAGACAAAAATAATGGTGTTCCAAAAAAGGTCCAGTTGCCAGGACCACAAATACAAATTCCATCTAGACACTGTTGCCCTAGAGCACACAAAAAACTATACATACCTCGGCCTAAACATCAGCGCCACAGATAACTTCCACAAAGCTGTGAACGATCTGAGAGACAAGGCAAGAAGGGCCTTCTATGCCATCAAAAGGAACATAACATTTGACATACCAATTAAGATCTGGCTAAAAAATACTTGAATCAGTTATAGAACCCCATTGCCCTTTATGGTTGTGAGGTCTGGGGTCCGCTCACCAACCAAGAATTCACAAAATGGGACAAACACCAAATTGAGACTCTGCATGCAGAATTCTGCAAAAACATCCTCTGTGTACAATGTAAAACACCAAATAATGCGTGCAGAGCAGAATTAGGCCAATACCCGCTAATTATCAAAATCCAGAAAAGAACTGTTAAATTTTATAACCACTTAAAAGGAAGTGATTCCCCATAACAAAGCCATCACCTACAGAGAGATGAAGTTGGAGAAACGTCCCCTAAGCAAGCTGGTCCTGGGGCCCTGTTCACAAACACAAACAGACCCCACAGAGCCCCAGGACAACAACAACAACAACGACACAATTAGACCCAACCAAATCATGAGAAAACAAAAATAGATTTCTTGACACATTGGAAAGAACAAACAAAAAAACTGAGCAAACTAGAATGCTATTTGGCCCTAAACAGAGAGTACACAGTGGCAGAATACCTGACCACTGTGACTGACCCAAACTTAAGGAAAGCTTTGACTATGTACAGACTCAGTGAGCATAGCCTTGCTATTGAGAAAGGCCGCCGTAGGCAGACCTGGCTCTCAAGAGAAGACAGGCTATGTGCACTGCCCAGAAAATGAGGTGGAAACTGAGCTGCACTTCCTAACCTCCTGCCAAACGTATGACCATATTAGAGACACATATTTCCCTCAGATTACAGCGATCCACAAAGAATTCAAAAAACAAACCCAATTTTGATAAACTCCCTTATCTACTGGTTGAAAAACCACAGTGTGCCATCACAGCTGCAAGATTTGTGACCAGTTGCCACAAGAAAAGGGCAACCAGTGAAGAACAAACACCATTGTAAATACAACACATATTTATGTTTATTTATTTTCCCATTTGTACTTTAACTATTTGCACATCATTACAACACTGTATATAGACATAATATGACATTTGAAATGTCTTTATTCTTTTGGAACTTCTGAGTGTAATGTTTACTGTTAATATTTATTGTTTATTTCACTTTTGTTATTATCTACTTCACTTGCTTTGGGCAATGTTAACATGATGTTCCCATGCCAATAAAGCCCTTAAATTGAAATTGAAATTGAAGTGGGGAAGATGAGAGAGAGAGAGCTAGAGGAGCAGAGACAGAGAGAGAGGGGAGGAGTAGGAGAGAGAGATAGATCAGCAGAGAGAGAGGGAGAGAGGAGAGATAAGATAGAGAGAGAGAGAGAGAGAGATCCAGAGCGAAGAGAGAGATACAGAGATAGAGAGAGAAGGCGAGATAGAAGAGAGAGAGAGAGAGAGAGAGAGAGAGGAGAGAGAGAGAGAGAGGGAGGGAGGGAGGGAGGGAGGAGTAAGAGAGAGAGAGAGAGAGAGGAGAGAGAAGATATTTAAGCGAGAGAGAGATAGATCGCTACGCGCTGCGCCTTCCGCCTACTATATAACCTCTCTGAGTGAAGCAACTCGGACAGTGGAGGTAATTATGGATAGCATGATATTTTTTTATAATGCTGTGACTTTTATCCTCATATCACAGGATATTCGTCATGGGCAAGTTGTGTGTTGTTACCTCTCCCTTATAAACAACCCCGATAGTTCTAACTGTCCGACTCACACACAGATAAGAGCGACTAATGCGTCATTGGATAATAGAGGCTCTTCCTAAAATCTCCCGATTCCAACCTCTCATGTGGTACAATACAATAGTAACCCCCCACAGATAACCCTAATAAACCACTATATCAACCCACTACACTAAAAAAAAAAAAACCACTAAAAACACACCACAAGACCACTATCTAACACAACATCCCACACACCACTCTCGATTCCAAACCTCGCCTTCAATCGATTTGGTCAAAAATTTTCAAAACGCTGTTCTTCTCTCTGCGTCTGTTTGTAATGATTTCACAGATTTTTTTTTAGAACTGAATGAAATCGACATGACACATGAAGCAATTGTGTCTCCTTGACACCCCAGCTGATGATGACAACAGTGTAAACCTTTTAAAGATATGGTGCCCCTACCTCCTCTGATTGGGAAAAAAATGTACGTAGCAATAACAGATTGCCCCTTTAAGAGTTGGGTGGAAACGTTGGAAAAACCCTCCTACCACACATGTCCAACAAAACTCTGAAATGACCTGAAAGTGTAAAGGGCAAACAACTTCCAACAACACAACTAGTAGACGATACATAATACTGTGGTTAAGTACATACATCTACAGAGCATCATGCATACTGTATCGTTGTACATGGCAGATAATCTCCCGAGTGGCGCAGTGGTCTAAGGCACTGCATCGCAGTGCTAGCTGTGCCACTAGAGATCCTGGTTCGAATCCAGGCTCTGTCGCAGCCGGCCGTGACCGGGAGACCCATGGGCGGCGCACAATTGGCCCAGCGTCGTCCAGGGTAGGGGAGGGAATGGCCGGGCAGGGATGTAGCTCAGTTGGTAGAGCATGGTGTTTGCAACGCCAGGGTTGTGGGTTCGATTCCCACGTGGGGCCAGTATGAAAAATCAAAAATTAATAATGTATGCACTCACTAACTGTAAGTCGCTCTGGATAAGAGCGTCTGCTAAATGACTAAAATGTAAATGTATATCCAGATACCTCAGTACACAGAGAGAGAGAGGGCACCCTTAGCTGTCAAGTAAGCCAGGAGTTTGAAAGAGTAAACTCACACACCTTAACATGCTATCAGGTGCGTTAAATAGAGGAAAACTCCAGCACAGCGGTAATCTAGTCAATAATAGATCCAGTAAATTAATGGAAACATCAAAAGGAGCCATTAATTAATATTAGATACAGTATGTCCCAAGTCCGGACCAACCTCTGCCCAGATACAGTATTTCCCAAGTCCGGACCAATCTCTGCCCAGATACAGGTATGTCTGTGATAATACAGCTTTCCTACCAACAGTGTGTGTTCTGTGTGTTCTGTGTGTTCGTGTGTGTCTGTGTGTGTGTGTGTGTGTGTGTGTCCAGAGCAGCTCTTCTAATACCAACAGTGTGTGTTCACTCCCATCAGTAATAACCCTGTTATTGTCCAGAGACAAAGATAGGTTCACTAGAACAGACGCATCATCACAACACAATGAGGGAAAAAAAGGAGAAGGAAAGAGAGAGACAGCGAGAGACAGAGAGACATTGAGAGACAGAGAGAGACAGAGAGACATTGAGAGAGAGACACAGAGAGACAGAGACAGAGAAAGAGAGAGAGAGAGAGAGAGAGAGACACAGAGAGACAGAGAGAGACATAGAGAGAGAGACATAGAGAGAGAGACAGAGAGACATTGAGAGACAGACAGAGAGAGAGATAGACAGAGAGACAGAGAGACATAGAGAGAGAGACAGAGAGAGACAGAGAGAGACAGAGAGACATTGAGACAGAGAGAGAGAGAGAGAGACAGAGAGAGAGAGAGAGAGACAGAGAGAGAGAGACAGAGAGAGAGAGACAGAGAGAGAGAGACAGAGAGTACATGAGAGACCATTGAGAGGACAAGAGAGCTAGACAGAGAGACATTGAGAGACAGAGAGACATTGAGAGACAGAGAGAGAGAGAGAGAGAGAGGACAGAGAGAGACAGAGAGACATTGAGAGACAGAGAGAGAGAGAGAGAGAGAGGCTGTTACTGTAAAACACATCTCTCCTCTGTGTGTGTGTGTGTGTGTGTGTGTGTGTAACGCCTCTCTCCGCTGTGAAGAAGAGAACATTATTAAAACAGAGAAACCACCCAGGGAGCAGAGAGGCTGATTCCCACCTACCGCACCATACTGTTATTCAATTTCCCATGTAACACTGTGGAGCACACACACACACACACAAACACACACACACACACACACACACACAAACACACACACACACACACACACACACACACAAACACACACACACACACACACACAAACACACACACACACACACACAAACACACACACACACAAAATTGGGTTCCTCAAGGGTTCTTTGAGAAGGGTGATGGTTCTACTGTGCGACTCAAAGCACCCTTTGAGCTCTTCAATGGTTCTTCACAGTTCACAACATTTTTAGTGATAATTAAAATGTATGGGTGGCTAATTATAATATTTTGGGGTGTGATTTGAGCGCAGCTCTTTTTGTGCAACTGTGAGTGAGTGTGTCATTCCAGTTAATCTAATGTGTTGTGTTATTTTATTACAGTACCAGTCAAACGTTTGGACACACCTACTCGTTCAAGGGTTTTTCTTAATTTTTTACTATTTTCTACATTGTAGAATAATAGTGAAGACATCAAAACTATGAAATAACACATATGGAATCATGTAGTAACCCAAAAAGTGTTAAACAAATCAAAATATATTTTATATTTTAGTTTCTTCAAATAGCCACCCTTTGCCGTGATGACAGCTTTGCACACTCTTGGCATTCTCTCAACCAACTTCACCTGGAATGCTTTTCCAACAGTCTTGAAGGAGTTCCCACATATGCTGAGCACTTGTTGGCTGCTTTTCCTTCACAAATACACATGCGGAGATCATCCGTTCACCCACACTGCGTCTCACAAAGACACGGCAGTTGGAACCCAAAATCTCAAATTTGGACTCATCAGACCAAAGGACACATTTCCACAGGTCTAATGTCAATTTCTCGTGATTCTTGGCCCAAGCAAGTCTCTTCTTCTTATTGGTGTCCTTTAGTAGTGATTTCTTTGCAGAAATTCGACTACGAAAGCCTGATTCACGCAGTCTCCTCTGAACAGTTGATGTTGAGATGTGTCTGTGATTTGAACTCTCTTGGTTGAGAGAATGCCAAGAGTGTGCAACGCTGTCATCAAGGCAAAGGGTGGCTACTTTGAAGAATCTCAAATATAAAATATATATTTTGATTTGTTTAACACTTTTTTGGTTACTACATGATTCCATATGTGTTATTTCATAGTTGTGATGTCTTCACTATTATTCTACAATGTAGAAAATAGTAAAAAATAAAGAAAAACCCTGGAATGAGTAGGTGTGTCCAAACGTTTGACTGGTACTGTTTATTTGACTATGGCCAGTGACAGTGTCTTGTAAATAACTGATGTATGTATGGCCTTGCGCCAATTGAGAATGGTTGACTAAGTCAGTAATTCTCAATTCTCTCCTCAGGTACCCCCAGCTGTTCCAGAGGTAGCTCACTTGATTCAACTTGTCATTTAGCACCATAACAACACCTAGGGAATTTTAACAGTATAATATGGCTGACCAGAATAAACATCCCCGTATAGCCCTTCAAAACAATCAACAAATTATCCATAAAGGTTCTATAAAGAAACCCCCCCCCAAAAAAAGTATTGTAACCATAGTGAAACCCATTTTTTGGTGCTATATAGAACCTTTATTAAGGGTCTTCATGGAACCTTAGGAAAAGGTTCTTTATAGCACCATACATGTTCCATTTAGAACCTTATGAGAATGTTTTTTTTTTATAGAAACTTCAAAGCAAAAGGGTTCCATATAGCACCAAAAAGTGTTTCGCTATGGGTTACAAGCCAAAGAACCCACTACTGTGTACCTTACGAGACCAGGGAGATAGGAAGACAGTGACCAGTTAATATATTCCCTGCTGAAACACCAGAGCATTGACTCTTGAATCCAGACACTCTATAGAACAAACATCAAGGTCCAGAAGGGAAGAGAAGCCTAGCTAAGGCTAGGATGGAAGTGGAGGGAAGAACAGAGGGGAAGGAGAGGGGAGGGGAAGATGTTTCCGTAGTTGAGTGGTGGAGGAGAACGGAAGACACAGAACGAGGGAGGAGTTGCAGGGTCGGAGGAGAGGACAGGTGGAGGAGAAAGGATGAAAAGACGTGTAGACTATTAGGGAGAGTAGAGGAGTGTAGGACAGGAGGTGATGGGGTACGGTGGTACAATACCTCTGTCGTTGGTGTTTGGAGGGTCTGAGGAGGCCAGGTGGGGGTCTAGGGGAACGGTGGTGTCTGGTGGGGTGGGGCGGGGAGGTGGGATGGTGGATGGAGGGGGGGTGCTGGGGACGTCTGGTGGCAGGGACGGATGGATGGACACGGACACACACACACACACATAAAGGGACAGACAAAACAATCACAACATAAAGGGGGAAAAGCAACAAAATATGTCAAGGTGATGATGGAACAATGAATCACCTGTTACATCAGAACATACACAAAACTGGTAAAACATACAGAAACTATAAACATAGTAACCAGATAATACAAAACATTCGAATATGTAAACATATCAAACAAAACAAATCAAAATGAATAAACATAAAAACATGTAAGTGGATTCATGTCTAACTGCAACAAACAGCTAGTTTTCACACATAATTGAAGACATAACAATAACAACTAATCTAATACACAAAGAAACACTGTGTCGGAGGACTGGAGGAAGACTGGAGACATTCATACAACACCGTGTCTGGGGACTGGGGAAAGACTGGAGACATTCATACAACACTGTGTCTGGGGACTGGGGAAAGACTGGAGACATTCATACAACACCGTGTCGGGGAACTGGGGAAAGACTGGAGACATTCATACAACACTGTGTCGGGGGGACTGGGGAAAGACTGGAGACATTCATACAACACTGTGTCGGGGAACTGGGGAAAGACTGGAGACATTCATACAACACCGTGTCGGGGAACTGGGGAAAGACTGGAGACATTCATACAACACCGTGTCGGGGGACTGGGGAAAGACTGGAGACATTCATACAACACCGTGTCGGGGGACTGGGGAAAGACTGGAGACATTCATACAACACTGTGTCGGGGGACTGGGGAAAGAGATACTACAGTCTACTACAGTTCACTATATAATTATATAGTAAGTACTGGAGTATTCAATAGTAAACTGTGGTATTTGTTCATGTGGGATGTTTCCAAAACTGTTGTGTTTTCATAAATCCTGATTATTTCTAGGGATACACAACATCCTGAAATATATGTAGATATCTTTGTTAGATATTTCTCATAGTGATAATGAATGTTAGATATTTCTCATAGTGATAATGAATGTTAGATATTTCTCATAGTGATAATGAATGTTAGATATTTCTCATAGTGATAATGAATGTTAGATATTTCTCATAGTGATAATGAATGTTAGATATTTCTCATAGTGATAATGAATGTTAGATATGTCTCATAGTGATAATGAATGTTAGATATTTGTCATAGTGATAATGAATGTTAGATATTTCTCATAGTGATAATGAATGTTAGATATTTCTCATACTGATAATGAATGTAAAAAAAAAAGTGCTCAACATCCCCCCTTACTTCAGCACTCTTCCTACATGTTTCCTCATGGTTCTATTTAAAGTCATGTTCTCAAATCGTTCCATAAAAATAACACAAGAAAACTTTAGTAACTTTTCAGAGAACGTTCCAAGGGGGTCTAGTTTTAACAAACCAATGGTAAAGTGTCTCCCAAGTGGTGCAGTGGTCTAAGGCGCTGCATCACAATTATCGGCACCCTTGCTGGCGTTGGTGCGAAAGGGCTGGGTTTTGATGTGGAAAAAAAAAAACGATTTGTGAGTGTGTTGAGGTTTGTTCCCCTCACTGGCCAATCGGAACATGTTCCAATGGCAAAATATGTGGTTGCTTCAGTTTGTGTATTTACAATATTTTATGTATTGCTTTGGAATCAACTCCAATTCCAATGTTAGTCCGTTATAATGGCTTACAGAACAAATAAGAAAATGTAAACCTAACCCATCTTTGCTAAATAGGTTAACTTGAACACATTTGCAGTCCACATTGTTCTAAGTAATTGCATGGCTTCAATAGCATTCACACTGATATAGGGACTAGGCCTACTGTAAATGGCATTCTGGCTGAGCGTGGACATGCCAAACATTGTCAATAAGGAAGATTACATTCATTATTAATAAGGCCTAAAAAGAGAATGCATAATTCTAATCAATTTCTAAACAAAACAAAACAAAACAAAACAAAACAGCAACTTGTTTTCAATAGGCTACGTCACACCTACAGGCCCCATCATTTCCCCCCGTGGGCATATAATATTAAAACAACGCAGACTATGGAGGGTTCTACGCACGTCCAAAACGGGACCTGCATGGCTAAAATAATGTGGGCCTGCCTCCAATACATAGATAAAAGGGGAACGTCAGCTCACTGTTTTACTCCTCTCAAACTTGATATTTTAATAAAGCTTTGGTGATGAAGATTTATTTCCAAGCGGTCTCAGGAGCCCAACCCTTTATCGACAGTCTTGACCACTTCGCAATTGCATTGGGCGGACATAAAAAAAGAAAAAAAAAGCCATCATTGAGAGGAGGGGAGGCTATGCTTGGTTTTGAATCAAATAAAACTAAATGGGGAAAAAATATATTCTAAATACGAAGTATACAGGCACCAAAAGCACATTAGGTTACTCTGGATCCATACGCATATTGGCAGTGTGCGTCTCAGCTGGATAGGCTGCGTTTCCGCTGTCAAAATTGACGCCATAACCAACTGCATTACCGCTAAAACCAGCTTTTTGCTGTTCTTAAATATCCTTATCAGCACTGCCTGAAATTAGCACTTTGGATTATATTTTTAAGGAGACACCTCAAATATTTCCACCCCTCCCATCTGAGCGTAAGCGAGCTGATATAAGACAGATAAATTACCGAACCTGGCGTCAGGGCTGGAAAAAGCCAGTGCGCCAGTTTTTTACATGACGAAATTAGAAACTAACAACACTAGCGCCGCCTTAACGCCAGCCGAAAATAGAGCCCGAAGAGTGTTATTGAAAAACACACATTCCATTCTCAGAACGTTCAGAGAACATTCTAAGAATGTTATTTAAAAACATATACATTCTGTTCTCAGCATGAACAAAAACTCTCTCCATCCTCTATCTTGTTAAGTGTGTTCAGGTGTGTTGGCCTCGCCAAGTAATTGGCCACACCTTATCTTAAGAGTCTATAGAAACGCATTAAATAAGGAAGAGATAGTCAAAAAATGTATATTAAAAGGAAGTGTTCGTGAGAGTCTCATCTTTCCATAGAGGTGTCATATTTGTCACGATCATTAGAGGAAGCGGACCAAGGCACACCCGAACAAAACAACCAACGATACGTGAAGTCCTAGGTTAAATAACACAAACCTTCCGGATCAAGATCCCACAATGAACTAGTGCCAACAGGCTGCCTAAGTATGGTCCCCAATCAGAGACAACGAGCTACAGCTGTCTCTGATTGGGAACCACCCTGGCCAACATATATATAAATGATCTAGAACAAAACATAGAAAACTATAACATAGAACCTACACACCCTGGCTCAACATAAGAGTCCCCAGAGCCAGGGCGTGACAATATTAGTGTAGCCCAAACTGTTCGGACGCTACAGACAGAAGTTGGTAGATCGGCGGTGCCAACTTCAGACAAGTCCCGTGACGCTTGTGGGGGTCGTAGAGCAAAACGGTCTCATCTTTCCATAGAGGTGTCATATTAGTTTGTAAGACGAACAGACGTTTTCCGTGAGAAGACCGATTTTCTGGATGTCTCATTGCTGTAGCTCTGCCACCTTCCATTGGCTGATGCGGAATGCCGCCATTGACTGATGCGGTGGATTTGCCCATGCAACAACAAAAAAATTTGGATCGATTTTGATAAGGATTTCTTTATGATGCTAATTAGATTTCCACGGGGGGCGTGGACATCGACTCTAGGGGGTTATTAATGAGTGCTTGTTTCCTTTGAAAATGGGTTCTGTTTGAATAGACTAAAATGAACAGCTTTGCATGCGTAAAAAAAAACATGTCATGCTAGCTCCATCCTGTTGGCGCAGTGGACTAATTCCATGGATAGAGAACATAAGAATATAGGTTTGAATCTCACTGATGCCATGTCACAATAGAAAATAAACGTGTTTGCATGATTAAGGCCTAAGGAGATACATTTCCATGTGTCCTATTTGTGCTTGGAGTTCAAAAAAAGTTAACCCAAAATAAGATGGCAGTGTTACTAACCCATCATTAAAAATATATATATTTTTTGGCCTTACTGCTATTAGCCCATTCAAACGCATTGAATAACAGATTCACTACATGGAACAACAGACAGTAAAAAAAATATCAAAAGGAAGTTTGTTCTGAATATCTGTCAGATATATGAAAGATCAGGAAAGTTTTTAATATATATATTTTTTTACATTTATTTAACCACACATTCTTGCCATTAAACAGTCTCCATGTATACAGTGCCTTCAGAAAGTATTCTGACCCCTTGACATTTTCAACATTTTGTTACGTTACAACCGCATTCTAAAATGGATTAAATAAATAAAAACCCTCTGCAATCTACACTCAATACCCCATAATGACAAAGCGAAAACCATTTTTTTTGAAATTTTAGCAAATGTATAAAACCACAAAAACAGAAATACCTTATTTACATAAGTATTCAGTCCCTTTGCTATGAGACTCGAAATTGAGTTCAGGTGCATCCTTTTTCCATTGGTCAACCTTGAGATGTTTCTACAACATGATTGGAGTCCACCTGGGGTAAATTCAATTGATTGGACATGATTGGGAAAGGCACACACCTGTCTATACAAGATCCCACAGTTGACAGTGCATGTCAGAGCAAAAACAAAACCCATGAGGTCGAAGGAATTGTACGTAGAGCTCCGACATAGGATTGTGTCGAGGCACAGATCTGGGGAAGGGTACCAAAAAATGTCTGCAGCATTGAAGGTCCCCAAGAACACAGTGGCCTCCATCACTCTTAAATAGAAGAAGTTTGGAACCACCAAGGCTCTTCCTAGAGCTGGCCGCCTGGCCAAACTGAGAAATCGGGGGAGAAGGGCCTTGGTCAGGGAGGTGACCAAGAACCCGATGGTCTCTCTGACAGAGCTCTAGAGTTTATCTGTGTAGATGGGAGAACCTTCCAGAAGGACAGCCATCTCTGCAGCACTCCACCAATCAGGCCTTTATGGTAGAGTGGCCAGACGGAAGCCACTCCTCAGTAAAAGGCACATGACAGCCCACTTGGAGTTTGCCAAAAGGCACCTAAAGACTCTTAGACCATGAGAAACAATATTCTCTGGTCTGATGAAACCAAGATTGAACTCTTTGGCCTGAATGCCAAGCGTCACATCTGGAGGACACCTGACACCATCCCTACGGTGAAGCATGGTTGTGGCAGTATCATGCTGCTGGGATGTTTTTCAGCGGCAGGGACTGGGAGACTAGTCAGGATCGAGGCAAAGATGAACGGAGCAAAGTACAGAGATCCTTGATGAAAACCTGCTCCAGAGCGCTCAGGACCTCAGACTGGGGTTAAGGTTCACCTTCCAACAGGAGAACGACCCTAAGCACACAGCCAAGACAACGCAGGAGTGGTTTCGGGACAAGTCTCTGAATGTCCTTGAGTGGCCCAGCCAGAGCCCGGACTTGAACCCGATCGAACATCTCTGGAGAGTCCTGAAAATAGCTGTACAACAACGCTCCCCATCCAACCTGACAAAGCTTGAGAGGATCTGCAGAGAAGAATGGGAGAAACTCCCCAAATACTGGTGTGCCAAGCTTGTAGCGTCATACCCAAGAAGACTCCATGCTGTAATCGCTGCCAAAAGTGCTTCAACAAAGTCCTGAGTAAAGGGTCTGAATACTTATGTAAATGTGATATTTTTGTTTCTTATCTGTAATACATTTGCTATTTTTGCTTAGTCATTATGGGGTATTGTGTGTACAATGATAAGGGAAACGGAGTAAAGCAATCTCAGAACCGCCCTGCAACCTAAAAATAAACGTTCCCAGAACAGGCTAAATTTTCACTTCCATTCTCAGAACTTTAAAAAAAAAACGTTACATTTTACCAGTCAGGAAACATATGGCTTCGTTCCCAGAACCAAAGGGAAACCAAAAACGTACTTTACAACAACTTCCAAGGAACCAAATGTGCTAGCTGGGTATTCTCTATTCAAAATCAGTGCACCACATAGGGAATAGGGTGCCATTTGCGATGCAATTGTATCGAACTGAAGTACAACCCTTATATAATCCTTGACAGTAGAGCCAGAGAGTTCATTCTCCTACATCCTGCTATCTGCTATTTAAATATTCATGAATATGACCGTGTCATAGGTCACCTGCCAATCAGGTTTGAGAGGAACAAAACATCACCAGGAAGTTGAAGAGTTTCTGAATTATTAATTGGCTGAAAAACAAAACAAAATGGCTGCTATGCTAAGATTTCAGTGTTACATTCCATACCTGGCCCTTCCCTTCTCTTTTGTTGCCAACTCCTCACAGGAGCATAATATTAGCATATAATCTTTGCATTTGGCTGCAGCTGTTAGCCAAAGTTATGTTTAGCGAGTTTAGTTGAGAGAAGACGAGGGATGAGGAACAATGTTTTAACTTGATCCGCTCCTCTTTGCTCCAGTGGACAGGTGTAGACACGCAGACGTGATACAATGGCTGCTGGAAGCACAGCTGAGGTTAAGACCATGGTGATAAAAAGCTAGGGAAAATCCACATTAGCGCTATGCTAAACAAGACAATGACTAGGGAAGAGAAACGTTAGCGCTATGTAGATAACAGCTAAGGGGGGAAAAAAAAGGTGTGGTATATTCTGATAAAGGCTAGGGAAAATAGTGAAACGTCAGCGCTATGCTAACGAGATAACAGTTAAGGAAGATGTTATACAGGTAATTGAATCACGAACAGAAATCACGTCCTGTATGTCACGACAGGAGACGTGACCTGACGCGAAGCCTAACATAACCCTGTTCTGTCAGTGTCTGTCTTCCTCTATGACTGTGATGTCATCAGAGTGCGACCAGGCCTGGGACAGGATCCTTATCGGGCTACGCCACACCTTTCCTTTTCCCCTAGCCTATAGAAACCTAACACAGATACACCACTTTGCTTTCCATGTTACCTTCCCATTATCACTGTCATTAATACCATGGTGCATTACCGTTTTAAAACACCTCACCAACCTGAGATAATGAATAAAGCCCATTAAAACACATTACCAGGTTTACTCTACAAAACTGCCATTTTGTCCTTCTTTGTCCAACTCTACCATTAAACGCTTGCCCCCTAAATTGGTGGATCACAGCAAAATGTTTTTTTTTTTTCTCCAACAATTTCCAATAACCGACCAAGGCTGTATCTTTCTCACTTTCTTTCGTCCATTAAAGCGACTTATGAAATACGGTGTGACAGTTAATGGGGTCACAGTGTCACCTTGGCTTTTACGTTCATGTTCTCTCTCCTCTTTTTAGAGATGAGGTGCTACGGGATTTTAATTGGCCACCTCTGCTGTCTGGGCATCTGTCCCAAAAATGGCACCATATCCCCTATATAGTGCACAAGGGCCCTATGGGTCTCTGGTCAAAAGTAGTGCACTATATTTAGGGAATAGGGTTCTATTTGGGACACAGCCGTGGTGACATTTCAGAAACACCCTGAATCACTATTCGCAGGCTAAGTGCACGTCGTGAGGAGGGGATGAGGGGATGAAGGGAGGAGGGGTTGAGGAGAGAAATAAAAAAGAAGGGGTGAATATCGATGAGGAACCATCAAAAACGCATTTTCCAGGAATTATTGTGGCAATAGAGGAGAGTTAAGAGGGGCGCTAAAGGAAAGAACGGTTAACGACTCTCGACAAGACCTTCTCCCTCTCTCTCTGTTCTCCTCCTCCTGCTGCGCTTGCTCACGATATCACGATCGGCAGCGACTATCGCGATCTATCTATCGTACTTCAGCGAGCTAGCGACGGAGCTATGCTAGCTAAGCGATTAGCGATCTAGCTAAGTGCAGCGATCTAGCTAGCTAGCTAGCTATCGACTAGCGAATCTAGCGTATAATATGAGCTATATCTATTGATCATCTAGCATCTATCAGAGTAGGAAGGAGAGCAAAAGCGATAATCGAGGAATAGATTCCTATCTCTCTCTCTATTTTCTCTCCTCGGTCTGATTTGCGAGTCTATATTGGTCTCTGTTCTTCGCAGATTCAGAGGAGCGCTCTCCTCGATCGCAGTAGCATCTATCTCTATATCCTCTCTCTCTTATCTCTCTATTCTCTCCTTTCTCTCGCTCTCTTTCTCTCTCTCTCTGCCGATAATGAAGTTGTCAGTTTTGGCAGCATCATCATTAAGTTCTTTGGTACCCTTTTATTACACCACTGATTCACCCAAAAAGGGGAGTCGAGGGAAAGATACAAACGGAAGGGCTCTGAAGGGTTTGGGCTAAGGGAAGGACAGGAAAGAAAAGTTCGGAGTAAACCCGGCCGCGGGGGAGAGGGGGAGAGGGGAAAAGGGGAAAGGGGGGGAGAGGAAAAGGAAGGAAGTGGATGGGAGAGGGGGAAGGAAGAGGGAGGTGGAGGGGCGGAAAAGGAAAGGGTCCAAAGGGGGAAGGGGGGGGGTGGAAGAGCCGGGGGGAAAAACGGGGGGCCCCCCCCTTCCCCCGGGTTCGTTTTGCAAAGGGGGAAAGGGCCCCAGGAAAAAAGGGGTCTGGGGCCCAAAACCCGAATGGGGGGCCCCTCCTTCCTTTTGAGGGGGTTTCCCATCTGAGCCGACCCCGGGGTTTTAGGGACATAGGGAAAAGGTCGAAACCCCATTGGGGGAAGGGGTAGAGGGAGGAAACAACGAAAGGAGGGGAGAGGGGGGTGAAGAGGAGAAGTATCTTCAGATAGAGAGAGGGAATGGAGGGTAAATATGAGACAGGGAACATAAGGTTTTATTACTTTTTTCATGTTGTCTTGATTCCACAGATCTTTTCATTAGAACATGTTGTCCCATGTTTGAATTAATCTCCGTCTGTCTGTCTTGTCAGTCCATATCAGTCACACAGGCTGAGGAGGATTTAATTTCATTCTATCATTCTTTCATTCTTTCTTTCTTTCTTTCTTTCTTTCTTTCTTTCTTTCTTTCTTTCTTTCTTTCTTTCTTTCTTTCTTTCTTTCTTTCTTTTCTTTCTTTCTTTCTTTCTTTCTTTCTTTCTTTCTTTCTTTCTTTCGTTATTTGAGGAAGACGATGAGTCATGCCATGTTGTCCATCTCCCTGCTGGGCTAACTGTGTGTGTGTGTGTGTGTGTGCGCGCGCACGTGCGTGTGTGTGTCATGCCGTGTCGTCTTTCTTCCTACAGGGCTAACTGGTTGATGGTTTTCATGTTGGATCAGAAACATTAGAGGAAAATGGAGATGAATCATCAAAGATGACATTTATCACCATGGTCATTAGTGGGAGAGACGGGGAGGGAGGGAGGGAGGGAATTTCTAAACGGTTACTGAAGAATATTTACATCCACAGAAGTAACACGTAAACAGACGAATCCGTTCATCTCCTCTCTCTCTGTCACTGTCTCAATTCAATTACACTAAAAACAATTCAATTCAATTGGGCTTTATTGGCATGGTAAATATATGTTTACATTGCCAAAGCAAGTTTCTATGTCAATTGGGCTTATAGCATGGTAAATATAGAGTACATGCAGAAGAGCAAAATATTCTTTCTCTCGCTATCTCTCATCTATCTGCTTCTATCTCTCTATCTATCTCTCTTCCCTATTCTCTCTCTCTCTCTCTCTCTCTCTCTCTTCTCTCTCTCTCTCTCTTCTCTCTCTCTCCTCTCTCTCTCTCTCTCTCCTCTCTCTCTCTCTCTCTCTCTCTCTCTCTCTCTCTCTCTCTCTCTCTCTCTCTCTCTCTGTCTCTCTCTCTCTCTGTCTCTCTCTCTCACCTCTCTCTCACAATCTACACCTTGTTTTGTTTCTCATAATAATATTTATATAAGATCAAACTGCATATTCAACAACTTTTTCAAGCTCCCCTGGTCAACAATACCCCATTATTTAAAACTTCTTATACAGTATTCTTCTCCACTCCTTCCTTCCAACTTTTTAATTAACTTTCCCATGGTCGTCTAGTTCCTGCTCAGGGCTTTTACATCAAATCAGCGCCGAAAATAATACAAATTAATTCAATTTCAGCGAGGCTTATTAACGTTTTATATTTCTTTCACAGAACGGTACAACTTCCAAGAGAGATGCAGCTTCATGACTAAAACATCACAAGGTGAAAATAAAAAATATAAATGTTGATAATAAGGTAAATGTTGATAATAAAGGTAAATGTTGAAAACATTGGTGTTTTTCCATTGTGTGTGGAAGGGGAGGACCATCATCTGCAGTGAATTTCATAAAAATTAAAATAGTGAAACATTTAGACAGTTATCCTTTTTAGATGAAACTATACTAAATATATTCACATCACCAAATAATTTATTAAAATACACTATTTTGCAATGAAGGTCTACAGTAGCCTTTACAGCACTATGTGGGGTAGCACCATGGTGTAGCCGGAGGACAGCTAGCTTCCATCCTCCTCTGGGTACATTGACTTCAATACAAAACCTAGGAGGCTCATGGTTCTCACACCCTTCCATAGACTTACACAGTAATTATGACAACTTCCGGAGGACTTCCTCCAACCTATCAGAGCTCTTGCAACATGAACTGACATGTTGTTCACCCAATCAAAGGATTGCACTGCAGTGCATAAAATGTGGTGAGTAGTTCACTCAAAGAGAGACAAAGACAATAGTTGAACAGTTTTGAACAAATGTATTTATTTAAAAATGAAGGAGGAGAGAGAGAGAGAGAGATATTTCGTTGTATTTTTTTTCACTTTCACTTAGCTAGCGAATGCAGCTAGCTAGTTTAGCCTACTAAAACACCCAGCTCAAACAGAGAGGGATGCAATGTTAGCTAGCTGGCTATGGCTATCCAACACTGGAACTCTTCCAAGTCAAGGTAAGCTTTTGGTTTTATTAATGTATTGCCACCGGGACCCGCCGGTGTAGCTGCTAAACGGCTTGCTGACTGTACAATGTACTGCATGATTGTAGCAGGTTTACTAACGTGTTAGTTCTAGTAGCTATGTTGACTATGATGTTACTAACGTCGTTAGCTAATATGGTGACAACGATATAGGCTGTGTGTAGCGGTTATGATATGAAGGTTTGGCTTGGAAAGGTTTTGTCACCTGGTCACAGACAGCTGATGTGTTGTGCACCGAAGTCCACAGGCGAAGGGAAAAGGTGAGAGGAGGAGAGCGCGTAGATGCGAGAAGGAATTATACAACAAACAAAATGTTCATGCTGTTTGTATGTGGCTGCTATGAAAGTGAACTGTGTTTGCGTGTGATCAGGGGTGTATTCATTCCAACAATTCGGTTGAAAAACGTCTCTTAAACAAAAGCAAACTGAACGAAACAGGGATAAACATACCTGAATTTGTCCAATAGAAACTCTTGTTTGCAACTGTTGGACTAATGATTACGCTCTAGATCAGCTAGATGCAGGCAAGAGTGTGCAAGGCAAATATTTATCTCGATCTGTGTGCACATACGCTGTAAACTTCCATTCATAGGCTTGGTTGTAGCAACCTCATGATGGCTATAGGGAAAATGTCAGTATCATGTAGTAGCCTAAACTTATCGCTGTTACATTGAACTGGGTGAACGGAATATGACTGACAGTCATCCAATACGATGTAATAGAAATAAGACCATGTTCATAAAATAAAAAAATCGTCCTCCCTTAAACAGCACCGACCGCCACTGGTGTGTGTGTGTGTGTGTGTGTGTGTGTGCACAGTAAATTGGCCAGGAGTTAAATTCACTCTGTAAGAGTGAAATTAACACTCAGTGGTGTAAAATAACCCCAGTGTTGGTGTTAATAACCAGACGTATTGTTCTACACTGTGGAGAGCAAAACAATCCCATCAAAACCACCCCCATCGTTATCATATTTCCCAGCATGCTCTACTGCAGGTTGACTTTTTTAATATCTGTGTTTTTGCATGTACATTGATTGATTGATTGATTAATCTTATGCTACACAAAGATACATATCATAGTGTTCTAAACTAATCCAATCAGTTACCGAAATGGTTGTTCCGGTTTAAATGGTTTAGGTAGTGTTATTTGTTAATGAAGTATCCTAACCATGATGTCAATGAATAAAAATTCCAACTGTTGGATATTCTAATTCTGGCTGGATTCCACATCACTTTGCAAACCAGCATAATGTGACCTGATGTGTTAGGGTATAACTAGACCATCAACATAAGAGTACAAATGTTATTCTAACTCACTTGGTGAAAGCCGAAGGCCTAAAAGGAAATAATTCAGTCATGGGTGTTAACTCTACAATTTACTCAAAAAGAAAAGGCACCCTGGGAAATATGCAAATTAGGAGGCAGGATTATTAAGGGGATAGGGTGACATCATCCTAACGTTCTCATTTTTAATACACCAAAGGTAACATGATATTTTCTTACCTAATTTAAATAACTACCGCCTTGTAACCAACATCAGAGAAGGCATGTTTGCAGAGGGGCGTGGTTTATATAGCTGGTGTTGGCTAGTTACTGGCTAGCTAGGTCTTCAGCCAGCATGGAACAAAAGGGGGGGTAATGGTCATTCAAAACTCTGACGCAGTTGTCAAGGCGAGCTCATGAATATAAGCACCCTGCCCACTCAGCCTGTCTTTTCAAACTTCCTGGTAGTTAGCCATGAGAGAAAAAGTACTTTTTCAAAACATGTAGAGCATTTCTATCGAAAACAAATATTATGGTGATATTTGAGTCAAACTGCTATTTTACATGGGAATCAGAAATACTGTTTTGGACCTTTAACACTTTTTAAAAAGTGATATTTTTTACACAGTACAGTGGGACTCATATGTTCACAGAAAATTATGTACATTTTACACTTTCAGAGTTAATTCACGAGTTCGGCTATTCGCCATCTAAACATGTCAGAAGGGGTAGTAGTTGGTAGAGATATTGTTTTGGCATTGATGGCAGCTCTGTCGTGGCCCGAGGTTGTGCTGGCCCCTCCCAAAATAAACATCCAGCCAACTGGAGGGGTACGTAGGGTTTTAGCGTGCTTGGGGCCCTTTTCGGGCCAGGCATGACATGACGGAAGTGTCTGGGGATTGGATTTGTTGGTGCGTCGGGCTAGTGGGTGATGGTGGAGGTTGGTCTTGTCGTGGGGAATGTACTGGAATCCCGGTGTGATGACATCTTTGGGCATGTCGGACATGCATATGGTTTGAGCAGAATTAGTGTTTGAGGATTCGGACGACCAGCGGCCGAGGTGCTTGATGACGGTAACAGGGAGGCCATTTTGTGCTGCCGTGGTGGCAGCTCCGATCCGGAAGGTGTGGGTGGGAAACCGCATGGAAGATGGTGGTCTTCAGGTGTGATTGAAACCAGTGTCTGGTGACGGGGGTGGCCTCTTTCTGTTATAAACAAAGGTTTGTGAAGGGAGGAGTGAAGGGTTGACGATAGGAAGGTCGTCGTTAGGGAAGTGGACCCCCGCAAAAAAGGATCAAGCTGCAGAAGGTCCAGTCAACAGCAACGGAGGGTGCAGGGTCGGGGTTCGGAGTGGGGAGGGCCAATGGCTGTGGGGCGGAGATGGGGGCTGAGTCCCGGCTGCAGGAGAGCGAGGGTAGGAGGGCCAGTCCGGGGTCAGCGTTGGTGCAGTTCAAATCAAATCAAATCTCATTTTATTTGTCACATGCTTGGTAAACAACAAGTGTAGACTAACAGTGAAATGCTTACGGGCCCTTCCCAACAACGCAGAGACAAAAATAAACATAAAAATAATAACACAAGGAATAATAAAACACAATGAGTAACGATAACTTGGCTATATACACCGGGTACCAGTACTGAGTGTGCATGGGTACAAGGTAATTGAGGTACACTACCGTTCAAAAGTTTGGGGTCACTTAGAAATGTCCTTGTTTTCCATGAAAACATACATGAAATGAGTTTGAATAGGAAATATAGCAAAATGCATAGGAAATGTAGTCATTGACAAGGTTAGAAATAATGATTTTTAATTGAAATAATCATTGTGTCCTTCAAACTTTGCTTTCGTCAAAGAATCCACCATTTGCAGCAATTACAGCCTTGCAGACCTTTGGCATTCTAGTTGTCAATTTGTTGAGGTAATCTGAAGAGATTTCACCCCATGCTTCCTGAAGCACCTCCCACAAGTTGGATTGGCTTGATGGGCACTTCTTACGTACCATACGGTCAAGCTGCTCCCACAACAGCTCAATAGGGTTGAGATCCGGTGACTGTGCTGGCCACTCCATTATAGACAGAATACCAGCTGACTGCTTCTTCCCTAAATAGTTATTGCATAGTTTGGAGCTGTGCTTTGGGTCATTGTCCTGTTGTAGGAGGAAATTGGCTCCAATCAAGCGCCGTCCACAGGGTATGGCATGGCGTTGCAAAATGGAGTGATAGCCTTCCTTCTTCAATATCCCTTTTACCCTGTACAAATCTCCCACTTTACCACCACCAAAGCACCCCCAGACCATCACATTGCCTCCACCATGCTTGACAGATGGCATCAAGCACTCCTCCAGCATCTTTTCATTTGGTCTGTGTCTCACAAATGTTCTTCTTTGTGATCCGAACACCTCAAACTTCGATTCGTCTGTCCATAACACTTTTTTCCAATCTTCCTCTGTCCAGTGTCTGTGTTCTTTTGCCCATCTTAATCTTTTATTTTTATTGGCCAGTCTGAGATATGGCTTTTTCTTTGCAACTCTGCCTAGAAGGTCAGCATCCCGGAGTTGCCTCTTCACTGTTGACGTTGGGACTGGTGTTTTGCGGGTACTATTTAATGAAGCTGCCAGTTGAGGACCTGTGAGGCGTCTGTTTCTCAAACTAGACACTCTAATGTATTTGTCCTCTTGCTCAGTTGTGCACCGGGGCCTCCCACTCCTCTTTCTATTCTGGTTAGAGACAGTTTGCGCTGTTCTGTGAAGGGAGTAGTACACAGCGTTGTACGAGATCTTCAGTTTCTTGGCAATTTCTCGCATGGAATAGCCTTCATTTCTCAGAACAAGAATAGACTGACGAGTTTCAGAAGAAAGTTCTTTGTTTCTGGCCATTTTGAGCCTGTAATCAAACCCACAATTGCTGATGCTCTAGATACTCAACTAGTCTCAAGAAGGCCAGTTTTATTGCTTCTTTAATCAGCACAACAGTTTTCAGCTGTGCTAACATAATTGTAAAAGGGTTTTCTAATGATCAATTAGCCTTTTAAAATGATAAACTTGGATTAGCAAACACAACGTGCCATTGGAACACAGGACTGATGGTTGCTGATAATGGGCCTCTGTACACCTTTAATATTCCATTAAAAATCAGCCGTTTCCAGCTACAATAGCCATTTACAACATTAACAATGTCTACACTGTATTTCTTTAAAAAAATGCTTTTCTTAAAAAAGAAATGACATTTCTAAGTGATCCCAAGCTTTTGAACGGTAGTGTAGATATGTACATATAGATAGGGATAAAGTGACTAGGCAACAGAATAGATAATAAACAGTAACAGCAGCGTATGTGATGAGTCAAAATGGGTCAATGCAGATAGTCCGGGTAGCTATTGGTTAACTATTTACAGTAACTAACTATTTTTTCCTGTTTGATGGTTCGTCTGAGGGCGTCGCAGGATTTCTCATAAGCGGATGGATTAGTGTCCCGGTCCTTGAAAGCGGCAGATCCAGCCTAGCTCAGTGAGGACGTTGCCTGTAATCCATGGCTTCTGGTTGGGATATGTACGTCCGGTCACTGTTGGGATGACGTCGTCAATACACTTATTAATGAAGCTGGTGTCTGATGTGGTAAACTCCTCAATACCATCGGATGAACATATTCCAAGTCTGTGCTAGCGAAAACAGTCCTGTAGCTTAGCACTTCCGTATTGAGGGAGTCAACTGGTACTTCCTGTTTTAGTTTTTGCTTGTAAGCAGGAATCAGGAGGATAGAGTTATGAGCAGATTTTGCCAAATGCAGGGTGAGGGAGGGCTTTGTATGCGTCTCTTTGTGTGAAGTAAAGGTGATCTAGAATTATTTTGCATCTAGTTGCACAGGTGACATGCTGGTAGAAATTGGGTCAAATCGTATTTCCGTTTTCATGCATTAAAGGCACCGGCCACTAGGAGTGCAGCCTCTGGGTGACCATGTATTTGTTTGCTAATGGGCCTATACAGCTCATTGAGTGCAGTCTTAGTGCCAGCATCGGTTTGTGGTGGTAAATAGACAGCTAAAATATAGATGAAAACGGTGGAAGCGGGAGGCACAGTTCCGTCTCTGTGTGGTGCGACATGTGTGAGGGAGGCCACGTGATGGCCGTACTGTGGAAGTGGGAGGCTCTGTTCTGTCTCGTGGTAGGAAGGCCATGTGATTGCTGTAGACGTGCACTAGAGTGGAGCACATCGAGTTGCAGATGGTGCGTTTGGCAGGAAGGGGGGCAAATGAGCCTAAGGGAGTGAAAGGGTCGAGAAGGTTGAGAAGGCTGAGCCCCCGGTCCTGGACCAAGGTTGTGCTGGACCGCCCAGCGCAGGGAAAGGTAGAAGTGGAGGGGGACTGTGGATGTTGGTTCTTCTCCTATGGTGGTTCTTCTCCTATGGTAGTTCTTCTCCTATGGTAGTTATTCTCCTATGGTAGTTCTTCTCCTATAGTGGTTCTTCTCCTATGGTAGTTCTTCTCCTATGGTGGTTCTTCTCCTATGGTGGTTCTTATCCTATAGTAGTTATTCTCCTATGGTAGTTCTTCTCCTATGGTGGTTCTTCTCCTATGGTGGTTCTTCTCCTATGGTAGTTCTTCTCCTATGGTAGTTCTTCTCCTATGGTGGTTCTTCTCCTATGGTAGTACTTCTCCTATGGTGGTTCTTCTCCTATGGTGGTTCTTATCCTATAGTAGTTATTCTCCTATGGTAGTTCTTCTGCTATGGTAGTTCTTCCAGGAGCCGGTAAATATCCAGTCTTTACCCACGTACTCCTCTGGAGCTAGCTCTGAAGCTCATCTTCAGCATCATCTTGCTCGGAGGTTGCCCTCATAACTGTTGGTATATTTCCCAGTTTGGTGCATCTTTCAATGGATTACCGTGTTGGTCGAATGAGTGTTAATACTCGCACGAAGGTTAAAGTTGGTAGCCCCCAAAATGGTCCAGGCAGACAAAGGGTACAGGTTGCAGATTACGTAATGGCTAATCTGGAGGAGCCGGGAACTTCCAGAAGGCAAGAATAGTGATGTTACGTTTGATACCAGAGTTCCCAGGGCTTGCGTCAAAAAGTAGTTTACCTTGAAGCAGTGTGCCGATGCCTGTATCACTTTATCAGAAGCAAGTGATCAATGATGTCTGAAGCTTCATTTGATCATGTGCTTTTTCAAACCGTGTCGCGCAAAATGCAAGTTCCAACTGATTTCACTGGTGGTTCTGGTGGTTTCTTAGATTCCAAGTTTCTTTCAAACACCGACCTCTACTGGACACCGTACTTACAAATATAGTTAGGATCTTGTACATATAGTTTCACCTGAATGGTAGCTTAGCAGGTAGAGTAGGGATAGATAATATAGAACTATAGAACATTCAGGGTGTGAGGGTATGAGGTACCGTGTGGCTCAGTTGCTAGAGCATGGGGCTTGCAACGCCAGAGTTGTGGGTTCAATTCCCATGGGGGACCAGTATTTAAAAAAACATGACAATGTATGTGCTCACTACAGTATGTTGCTTTGGATAAGAGTGTCTGCTAAATGACCCAAAAAATGAATCCTGGTGAAGGCACACTATTTAGATTTTTTTTTTTTAAATTTCAAACCACGCTTTCTTCACATTGTTGTTGAAATATTTAGTTTTATTTAGTATAGAATAAGATTCTGCCTTAAGCATCCAAATTAATGTCATAGATTCACAGCTTTTGAAGACAAAAAAATTTAAGCACAATTTGAACCTGGTATTCCAACTGATTATAAGCTTTAATTTGAGATGTGGACGCAGGAGGTGCACAGTGGAGGCAGTGGGCGGCGTGGACGCGGGAGGCGTGCTGTGGACGAGGGAGGGGTGCCAGGAAGGCAAGTGGCGAGAAGGTGAAAGGAGCCATGGGAGCCGCGACATGAAGGCACATTACCAACGAAGCTAGGGGCTGCAAGACCTAATGTATGTTACACTGCTGGATGTGGGGGAATGAAAAGCAGCCATTGGTAGCTAGCTAGCTAGATAGCTATACGAACTAGATCCTGAAATTGTATGTGTCAGGTTCACGTGGTTAAGAAAACCGGGAACAAACCGTGGAGCAGAGAATGGGCAAGCAGGCGGGAATTGGGCCACTTGCACCAAATGGTGGGCCAAGCGCTGGTCAATAGTTCAGCATGAACTGCAATACAACTGTTTGTTAGGCAGAAGTACAAGGAGTCTTCTTCTTCTTTGGAGTTTAATGGCGGTTGGCATCCAATATGTTCCATTACCGTCCCCAGCTGGACTATAATATAAATTCATTATACGTTGTTATAAAAAATCAACAATAAAAAAACTAACCCTACACTCATTAAAAACCAACTATCCCATTCCACTACTTTGACCCTATCTGCTCCTGCTCCATGCCAACGGCCTGGGAGGACGGAACATCACCACTCAGCACACCCTGTAACTCCTCTGAAGTCAAATCTCGTATGCCCAAATACTTCTCTGCAGCTGCCACCACAACATCTATTTTCTGTGATTTTATGTTCCATTTCTGCGGTAGAGTTGATAACCATTGCTATGAACGCCAAGAAGCTAACTTTACTGAAGCATATATCACTCGTTGGCCTATCCCTCTGTGCTGGCACAGATCTACTACTCACAGGGATCCTCTCAGGATCTCCCACCCTTGACCCTTGACCCATCCTCCTCTACTTTCTCCACCGCCTCAGCATACGACACCTTCTGCACTGCTCTGACTCTGGCCACCTCAACCTGCCTCTCTCTCGCACCGGACACCTCCGATCCCCAGCAACATGGGCACCCCTACAGTTGACACACACAACTTTATCCACCGAAACAACAATCCTCTGTCCCATGCACTCCTGCACACATCTTGGAATCTCCCTCCTACACACTGCGGCGACATGACCATAAACGTTGCACCTGAAACAGCTCAGTGGATTCAGCACAAAAGCTCTAACAGGATAACTGATGTATCCTGACATGACTTTGTCGGGTAAAGACTCTGACTCAAAAGGCCTGACAGTGACTCCTCTGTTTCACCACCGGGTCTGCGACGCGCCAAACGGCAGGCATCACAAACACCAGGAATCTTGAATTCAATTGCTCCACCTCCACACTTAACGCCACCCCAGATATCACTCCTTTCAATGGTTCCCTGTTCCTAACCGCAAAGCAAGAAACAGATCTTGACCCAAGTTGCGTGACACGGAGCGCCCGCTCCCTCTGGTCAGAAGAAACACAAACAAATATCGCAAGTCCACTACAGGTTACCTTCACTGATTCAACTGCACCCAACTCCTTTCCCACCCACCCTGAAACCACAAATGGATCCGCCAAAAGGCAAGGATCCACTTTCTCCAAAAATGTCACTCCTACTGGACCAGATTCTTCTTTATAATGTCCATTGATGCCAGGCTCGGGTTCCGAGCTCTTCACCACACCTTCCACCTCACTTAACTCGACCTCATTCACTTCCATTTCACCTCCAGAACTCGGCCTGGCGCACAGCTCACTCTGTTTGCACTTGACACCAATCTTCTTCAACACCCCATCTCCATTTTTATCACCATCTTCCTCAGATTCAAATCCAACCCCTGCTTTCCTCATTTCTCTTAGACCTCCTCTTTCCTCTCCATTCCTCCTCAGAATTCCACCATTCTGTGTCCCTGTCCCAACATTCCTCTTCTCCTGACTTTGCTTGCGGCCCGGTGGCATCCCAGCGTAACTCCATCACATAATCGTCCTGCTCACCTCAGAAACGTGTCTTCTCCGGACGCCAACATTTTAAAGAGTATGAGCAGGTGGCCACACAGAATAAACGACCCCTAAACTCAACTCTGTTCTACTTCCGTCGCGGCGTAAAATCTTCGGCTCTCTCTCGGTACACATTCCGATAGCGTCTTCCTGGGCATTCAGACGGCAACACATCAGAGTTCCCCCTCGCTCTCGTGAAGCAAGTAAAAGGAGTGAGGAACGATTCTGTTGAAATACTATGAGGGTGGTGCTGTTTGTTGCTACCAAACTTGATGGTTTTTAATCTATCTTCATTTAACACATTTTACCAACATCTTAGTTATTTTTATATTTTTATATTTGTTCCTCACTCTACTTTTTTCATTCAACTTTTTCACCCCGGAACCTTTATCTGGACATGGTTCTACAGGACCTCCACCAGCCGAAAAAGCTAAGTAGTAACATTAACACTAAGCCATCTAACTGCAGTCGCTGTACTCATAATATACAGGAAAACTATCGCCTTATGGTGTGGATAGCCGTGCTGCAAGCACAGCTTCAAATGCAATCGTTAGGGAAGGACAATGTAAGTTTAGGAAAGGATGAAACAGTGTCTGTGCCACCAGTAAGTACAGATAGTAGTATAAATCCCATCGCACAGTCCCCGCAGACGGACAATTTTCTCAAGGCTTCTGGAAAGAAATGCTGTCGGCATGCTCAACCGGTGTCGCTCATTCAGCCGACAGAAAACGTTCAACCGGTTCTCCCCATTAAGCAACGAGTCGGAGTCAGAGGCCGAGCATTCTCAGGTCTCTCCTCTGAGCCACCGAAGCCTCCCACCATTAGCTCGGACAAATTGAAAACCCTAGTCATTGGCGCGACTCCATTACCCGCAATATCAGACTGAAGAAGAATCATCCAGCGATCATACACTGTTTACCAGGGGGCAGGGCTACCGACGTAAAGGCTAATCTGAAGATGGTGCTGGCTAAGGCAAAAACTGGCGAGTGTAGAGAGTATAGGGATATTGTTATCCACGTCGGCACCAACGATGTTAGGATGAAACAGTCAGAGGTCACCAAGAGCAACATAGCTTCAGCGTGTAAATTAGCTAGAAAGATGTGTCGGCATCGAGTAATTGTCTCTGGCCTCCTCCCAGTTAGGGCGAGTGATGAGCTCTACAGCAGAGTCTCACAACTCAATCGCTGGTTGAAAACTGTTTCCTGTTCCTCCCAAAATATAGAAAAGTTGTAGATAATTGTCCCTCTTTCTGGGACTCACCCACAAACAGGACCAAGCCTGGCCTGCTGAGGAGTGACGGACTCCATCCTAGCTGGAGGGGTGCTACAGGACCAAGCCTGGCCTGCTGAGGAGTGATGGACTCCATCCTAGATGGAGGGGTGCTCTCATCTTATCTACCAACATAGACAGGGCTCTAACTCCTCTAGCTCCACAATGAGACAGGGTGCAGGCCAGGCAGCAGGCTGTTAGCCAGCCTGACAGCTTAGTGGAGTCTGCCACTAGCACAGTCAGGGTAGTCAGCTCAGCTACAGTGACTGCTCAGACAGTGTTTCTGTGCCTCGATCTAGGTTGAGGAAAACTAAACATGGCGGTGTTCGCCTTAGCAATCTCACTGGAATAAAGACCTCCATTCCTGTCATTATTGAAAGAGATTGTGATTTCTCACATCTCAAAATAGGGCTACTTAATGTTAGATACCTCACTTCCAAGGCAGTTATAGTCAATTAACTAATTACTGATCAAAATATTGATGTGATTGGCCTGACTGAAACATGGCTTAAGCCTGATGAATTTACTGTGTTAAATGAGGCCTCTCCTCCATATCCCCCGCGCATGCTGCAAAGGCGGAGTTGTTGCTAACATTTACGATAGCAAATGTAAATTAACCCCCCCAAAAATGACTGCGTTTTCATCTTTTGAGCTTGTATTCATGAAATCTATGCAGCCTACTCAATCACTTTTTATAGCTACTGTTTACAGCCCTCCAGTTCCCTGAATTTATATCAGACCTTGTAGTCATGGCAGATAATATTCAAATTTTTGGTGACTTTAATATTCACATGGAAAAGTCCACAGACCGCACTCCAATAGGCTTTCGGAGCCATCATCGACTCAGTGGGTTTTGTCCAACATGTCTCCGGACCTACTCATTGCCACAGTCATATCCTGGATTTAGTTTTGTCCAGTGGAATAAATATTGTGGATCTAAATGTTTTTCCTCATAACCCTGGACTATCGGACCACCATCTTATTACGTTTGCAATCGCAACAAATGATCTGCTCAGACCACAACTAAGACCATCAAAAGCCGTGCTATGAATTCTCGGACAACCCAAAGATTCCTAGAGGCCCTTCCAGACTCCCTCCACCTACTCAAGGATATCGGAGAACAAAAATCAGTTAACGACATAACTGAGGATCTAAATGTAACCTTGCGTAACACCCTAGATGCAGTTGCACCCCTAAAAACAAAAAAACATTTGTCACAAGAAACTAACTCCCTGGTATACAGAAAATACCAGAGCCCTGAAGCAAGCCTCCAGAAAATTGGAACGGAAATGGCGCTCCACCAAAGTAGAAGTCTTCCTACTAGCTTGGAAAGAAAGTACAGAGCAATATCGAAGAGCCCTCACTGCTGCTCGATCATCCTATTTTTCCAACCTAATTGAGGAGAATAAGAACAATCCAACATTTCTATTTGATACTGTCACAAAGTTAACTAAAAAGCAGCATTCCCCAAGAGAGGATCCCTTTCACTTCAGCAGTGATGAATTCATGAACTTCTTCGATGAAAAGATCATGATCATTAGAAAGCAAATTACAGACTCCTCTTTGAATCTGTGTATTTCTCCAAAGCTCAGCTGTCCTGAGTCTGCACAAAACTGTCAGGACCTAGGATCAATGGAGACACTCAAGTTTTTTAATCCTGTATCTCTTGACACATTCATGAAAATAGCCATGGCCTCTAAACCGTCAAGCTTGCCCCTCCTACGTTGAACATATTAAATGGCTCCCTATCCACTGGATGTGAACCAAACTCACTAAAAGTGGCAGTAATAAAGCCTGTCTTGAAAAAGCCAAACATTGACCCAGAAAATGTAAACAACTATCGGCCTATATCGAATCTCCCAGTCCTCTCAACATTTTTAGAAAAGCTGTTATGCAGCAACTCACTGCCTTCCTGAAGACTGGTTTTAGACCCCATCAAAGCACTGAGACTGCACTCGTGAAGGTGGTAAATGACCTTTTAATGGCGTCAGACCAAGGCTCTGCATCTGTCCTTGTGCTCCTAGACCTTAGTGCTGCTTTTGACTCCATCGATCACCACATTCTTTTGGAGAGACTGGAAACCCTAATTGGTCTACACAGACAAGTTCTTGCCTGGTTTAGATCGTAGCTGTCGGAAAGATATCAGTTCGTATCTGTGGATGGTTTGTCCTCTGAAAAATCAATTGTAAGTTTCGGTGTTACTCAAGGTTCCGTTTTAGGACCATTATTGTTTTCACTATATATTTTACCTCTTGGTGATGTCATTCGGAAACACAATGTTAACTTTCATTGCTATGCGGACGACACACAGCTCTACATTTCGATGAAACATGGTGAAGCCCCATAATTGCCTACCCTGGAAGCCTATGTTTAAGACATCAGGACGTGGATGGCGGCAAATGTTTTACTTTTAAACTCGGAAAAAACAGAGATGCTAGGTCCCAAGAAACAAAGAGATCTTCTGTTGGATCTGACAATTAATCTTGATGGTTGTACAGTCGTCTAAAAAAAACTGTGAAGGACCTCGACATTACTCTGGACCCTGATCTCTCTTTTGACGAACATATCAAGAATATTTAAAGGACAGCTTTTTTCCATCTTTGTAACATTGCAAAAATCAGAAACTGTTTGTCGAAAAATGATTCAGAAAAGCTAATCTATGCTTTTGTCACTTCTAGATTAGACTACTGCAATGCTCTACTCTCCGGCTACCCGGCTCAAGCATTAAATAAACTTCAGTTAGTGCTAATCACGGCTGCTAGAATCTTGACTAGAACCCAAAAATGTTGTCATATTACTCTGCCTTCCTGTTAAGGCTAGGGCTGATTTCAAGGTTTTACTGCTAACCTACAAACAGTTGCATGGGCTTGCTCCTACCTATCTCTCCGATTTGGTCCTGCCGTACATACAGTGAGGGAAATAAGTATTTGATCGCCTGCTGATTTTGTACGTTTGCCCACTGACAAAGACATGATCAGTCTATAATTTTAATGGTAGGTTTATTTGAACAGTGAGAGACAGAATAACCAAAAAAAAATCCAGAAAAACGCATGTCAAAAAATGTTATAAATTGATTTGCATTTTAATGAGGGAAATAAGTATTTGACCCCTTTGCAAAACATGACTTAGTACTTGGTGGCAAAACCCTTGTTGGCAATAACAGAGGTCAGACGTTTCTTGTAGTTTGCCACCAGGTTTGCACACATCTCAGGAGGGATTTTGTCCCACTCCTCTTTGCAGATCTTCTCCAAGTCATTAAGGTTTTGAGGCTGACGTTTGGCAGCTCGAACCTTCAGCTCCCTCCACAGATTTTCTATGGGATTAAGGTCTGGAGACTGGCTAGGCCCCTCCAGGACCTTAATGTGCTTCTTCTTGAGCCACTCCTTTGTTGCCTTGGCCGTGTGTTTTGGATAATTGTCATGCTGGAATACCCATCCACGACCCATTTTCAATGCCCTGGCTGAGGGAAGGAGGTTCTTACCCAAGATTTGACAGTACATGGCCCCGTCCATCGTCCCTTTGATGCGGTGAAGTTGTCCTGTCCCCTTAGCAGAAAAACACCCCCAAAGCATAATGTTTCCACCTCCATGTTTGACGGTGGGATGGTGTTCTTGGGGTCATAGGCAGGGTTCCTCCTCCTCCAAACACGGCGAGTTGAGTTGTTGCCAAAGAGCTCGATTTTGGTCTCATCTGACCACAACACTTTCACCCAGTTCTCCTCTGAATCATTCAGATGTTCATTGGCAAACTTCAGAGGGGCCTGTATATGTGCTTTCTTGAGCAGGGGGACCTTGCGGGCGCTGCAGGATTTCAGTCCTTCACGGCGTAGTGTGTTACCAATTGTTTTCTTGGTGACTATGGTCCCAGCTGGCTTGAGATCATTGACAAGATCCTCCCGTGTAGTTCTGGGCTGATTCCTCACCGTTCTCATGATCATTGCAACTCACATGAGGTGAGATCTTGCATGGAGCCCCAGGCCGAGGGAGATTGACAGTTGTTTTGTGTTTCTTCCATTTGCAAATAATCGCACCAACTGTTGTCACCTTCTTACCAAGCTGCTTGGCGATGGTCTTGTAGCCCATTCTAGCCTTGTGTAGGTCTACAATCTTGTCCCTGACATCCTTGGAGAGCTCTTTGGTCTTGGCCATGGTGGAGAGTTTGGAATCTGATTGATTGATTGCTTCTGTTGACAGGTTTTATACAGGTAACAAGAGTGTGCTCCTAATCTCAGCTCGTTACCTGTATATAAGACACCTGGGAGCCAGAAATCTTTCTGATTGAGAGGGGGTCAAATACTTATTTCCCTCATTAAAATGCAAATCAATTTATAACATTTTTGACATGCGTTTTTCTGGATTTTTTTTTGGTTATTCTGTCTCTCACTGTTCAAATAAACCTACCATTAAAATTATAGACTGATAATTTCTTTGTCAGTGGGCAAACGTACAAAATCAGCAGGGGATCAAATACTTTTTTCCTCACTGTACCTAAACGTACGCTACGGTCACAAGACGCAGGCCTCCTTATTGTCCCTAGAATCTCTAAGCAAAACAGCTGGAGGCAGGGCTTTCTCCTATAGAGCTCAAATGTTATGGAATGGTCTGCCTATCCATGTGAGAGACGCAGACTCGGTCTCAACCTTTAAGTCTTTACTGAAGACTCATCTCTTCAGTAGGTCCTATGATTGAGTGTAGTCTGGCCCAGGGGTGCGAAGGTGAACGGAAAGGCACTGGAGCGACAAACCGCCCTTGCTGTCTCTGCCTGCCCGGTTCCCCTCTCTCCACTGGGATTCTCTGCCTCTGACCCTATTACGGGGGCTGAGTCACTGGCTTACTGGTGCTTTCCATGCCGTCCCTAGGAGGGGTGCATCACTTGAGTGGGATGAGTCACTGACGTGATCTTTCTGTCCGGTTTGTCGCCCTGTCGGGCTCGTGCAGTGGAGGAGATCTTCGTGGGCTATACTCAGCCTTGTCTCTGGGTAGTAGGTTGGTGGTCGGTTGATATCCCTCTGGTGGTGTGGGGGCTGTGCTTTGGCAAAGTGGATGGGGTTATATCCTGCCTGGTTGGCCCTGTCCGGGGGTATCGTCGGACGGGGCCACAGTGTCTCCCGACCCCCCCTGTCTCAGCCTCCAGTATCTATGCTGCAATAGTCTATGTGCCGGGAGGCTAGGGTCAGTCTGTTATATCTGGTGTTATTCTCCTGTCTTATCCGGTGTCCTGTGTGAATTTAAGTATGCTCCCTCTAATTCTCTCTCTCTCCCTCTTTCCCTCCCATCCCAGAGGACCTGAGCCCTAGGACCATGCCTCAGGACTAACTGGCCTGATGACTCCTTGCTGTCCCCAGTCCACCTGGTCGTGCTGCTGCTCCAGTTTCAACTCTTCTGCTTGCGTCTATGGAGCCCTGACCTGTTCACCGGACGTGCTACCTTGTCCCAGACCTGCTGTTTTCAACTCTCTCTCTCTCTCTACCGCACCTGCTATTTCAACCTCTAAATGCCCGGCTATGAAAAGCCAAGTGACATTTACTCCTGATGTACTGATCTGTTGCAACCTCTACAACCACTGTGATTATTATTTGACCCTGCTGGTCATCTATGAACTTTTGAACATCTTGGAGGAAAATCTGGCCTTAATGGCCATGTACTGTTATAATCTCCACCCGGCACAGCCAGAAGGGGACTGGCCACCCCTCAGAGCCTGGTTCCTCTCTAGGTTTCTTCCTAGGTTCCTGCCTTTCTAGGGAGTTTTTTCCTAGCCACCGTGCTTCTCCATCTGCATTGCTGCTGTTTGGGGTTTTAGGCTGGGTTTCTGTATAAGTACTTTGTGACATCTGCTGATATAAAAAGGCCTTAATAAATAAAATGTGATTGATTGATTGATTCAGTTGTGGCTAACGAAGATTGGTTGCAGGTGAGCAAATTGGCATGGTTATGGCTGTATGTCCATATATGGAGTTCCTTGCTGATCGACCGCATTCCAATATAGGTGTCTGGGCTATGGAGTTCCTGCTCCGGCCGCATTCCAATATGAATGTCGGTGCCCATGTATGGAGTTCCTGCTCCGGCCGCATTCCAATATGAATGTCGGTGCCCATGTATGGAGTTCCTGCTCCAGGGCCGCATTCCAATATGAATGTCGTGCCCATGTATGGAGTTCCTGCTCCAGGGCCGCATTCCAATATGAATGTCGATGCCCATGTATGGAGTTCCTGCTCCAGGGCCGCATTCCAATATGAATGTCGGTGCCTATGTATGGAGTTCCTGCTCCAGGGCCGCTTTCCAATATGGAAGTCTGAGTCCATATATGGAGTTTCTGCTCTAAGGCTGCTTTCTTAATACATAAGAACAAGCCCATATATGGAGTTCCTGCTGTGGATTTGGCGTGTCGTCGTCTGAAGCTTAAAGCTCTCTCCCCGAAACTGCGTTATAAACTACACATGTACACCATTGATTCTGCTGTGTGTGTTTGGGGGGGTGGTTTGTACTCCACATTTTATGTGGGGTAATATAGCCTACCCTCAATGTGGGGTATTGCAATATACTCTCGATGTGGGGTATTGTAGTCTACCCTCAATGTGGGGTATTGCAGTCTACCCTCAATGTGGGGTAATGTAGTCTACCCTCGATGTGGGGTAATGTAGTCTAACCTCAATGTGGGGTAATGTAGTCTACCCTCAATGTGGGGTAATGTAGTCTACCCTCAATGTGGGGTATTGCAGTCTACCCTCAATGTGGGGTATTGCAGTCTACCCTCAATGTGGGGTAATGTAGTCTACCCTCGATGTGGGGTAATGTAGTCTACCCTCAATGTGGGGTAATGTAGTTTACCCTCAATGTGGGGTAATGTAGTCTACCCTGGTATTCTCTTATTTATCTGATGGCTGTAAGAGGTTCTGATGTATCTGAAAAGTGTTCATGAACTATTTATCCAAAGCCTTTCTTTCTTTCTTTCTTTCTTTCTTTCATCTCTTTCTTTCTTTCTCTCTCACTGCTCTCCTTCCCCCCTGTCTTTCCTGATATGTCTCTAACAGAAAAGGGAGTGATGAGGAGAATAAACAGGAGAAGAAGAGGAGAGGAGAAGATGGGAGGTCAAAGTGTACTGCTCTCTATGTCTAAGCATTATTACTTCTAACAAATGCTATCAGTGGCGGTGGTGGAACGGAGGAGAAGAGTTAGACAGAGTGGTTCCACTCCCTCCCATCTCCCCTCCTCCTCCCTCCCTCCCTCCTCCTCCCCCACCTCCCCCCTCCCCCTGTTTGGTACCTGGCTCAGTGTGTGTATGATAGACCTACTGAGCTGCTGAGAAGACTACCATTTGTGACAGATATAAGCCAGTGTATTAAAACCAAATACAGCCAGACCATATGTCTAACAGCTTAGCTTCCTCCAGGTGGGCAAAACACAGCTAAACAGGTTACTGTACACATCAGGGGAGAAGGAATCATCTGGAGAGTGATAAGTGGATTTACAGGAATGGGGGTACATGTTTGTGTGCCAGGTATGTGGTGGATGAAAAGCTGCTGGGTGGTGGATGAAAAGCTGCTGGGTGGTGGATGAAGTGAGTTACCGCAACACAATGATAAAGAGCTTAGCAGAAAAAACAAGGGGTGTGGAGAAATAGACAGCGGATGGTTACACATTGGTGAGGGATGACGTGAGCTGTACACCTAACATTCAGTCTACTGTAAACAAGACCATCGAATCTTCTTAATCACCCCACTCTCACACTCTGTCTCTCTCTCTCTGGGGTAGTTGTCATGGAACCGCTTTGTCTCTCTCTCTCTGCTGGGGTAGTTGTCATGGAACCGCTTTGTCTCTCTCTCTCTGCTGGGGTAGTTGTCATGGAACCGCTTTGTCTCTCTCTCTCTGCTGGGGTAGTTGTCATGGAACCGCTTTGTCTCTCTCTCTCTGCTGGGGTAGTTGTCATGGGACCACTATGTCTCTCTCTCTCTGCTGGGGTAGTTGTCATGGACCCACTCTGCCTCTCTCTCTGCTGGGGTAGTTGTCATGGACCCACTCTGTCTCTCTCTCTGCTGGGGTAGTTGTCATGGACCCACTCTGCCTCTCTCTCTGCTGGGGTAGTTGTCATGGAACCGCTTTGTCTCTCTCTCTCTGCTGGGGTAGTTGTCATGGAACCGCTTTGTCTCTCTCTCTCTGCTGGGGTAGTTGTCATGGGACCACTATGTCTCTCTCTCTCTGCTGGGGTAGTTGTCATGGACCCACTCTGCCTCTCTCTCTGCTGGGGTAGTTGTCATGGACCCACTCTGTCTCTCTCTCTGCTGGGGTAGTTGTCATGGACCCACTCTGTCTCTCTCTGCTGGGGTAGTTGTCATGGACCCACTCTGTCTCTCTCTCTGCTGGGGTAGTTGTCATGGGACCACTTTGTCTCTCTCTCTCTCTGGGGTAGTTGTCATGGAACCAACTGAATGGAAAGCTGAGCTAAGAGATAGACAGACTCTAGAAGTTCTGAAATAATCATTTTGATAGCGACGACATTCTTCCTGCCACCTAACACAGACCTTACTGCTCCAAATGTTGTTGAATCGGTATATAATTGGCCTTGTCCGAGCCAGAACAGACTATAAGGTAGAAGCCTTGCCCCCAATCATTCTCCTTAATGCTGAGTGCCAAGCAGAGGGGCATCAGATCCCAATTTCAGTCTTTGGTATCTCAGGCTTTAAAGGTCACTGAAATGGCATTGTTGAATTACAAACAAAAAAGGTTAAAGCTCGGGGGGAAGAAAACTCAATCTCTATTCATTTTCTGTCTTCAAATAATGAGTCTCTCTTACCATAGACGTAGAGTATGTATTCAGCGCTGCTGGTGCCTAGGTGGTTGGAGGCCTCACAGCGGTAGGTTCCGTTGTCTGTCTTGTTCAGGGTGGTGAAGGTGAGCTCTCTTCCCTCTACGATCATACGCTCCAGATCTGGTAGCTCTCCTCCATCCTTAGTCCACATCACGGGGTCTGGCCTGGGGAAACGGGAGGACAAACCTCAGACATTGCCAGATGACTTTGGTCACCTGGACCTCTAAAATACTGACCAAAAAATCCTTGTAGGGTTCATATATAACGGATATGGTTGTATTTGTGTGTTGACTTACGAGGGGTTTCCTTTGGATACACACTCCAGCTTCAGGTACTGCCCCTCCTGAGGGAACGTCAACGAATTGGTGATCAGCACACGAGGAGCATCTAGAGAGAGAGACAGAGAAAACACACTGGTGATCACCACACGAGGAGCATCTAGAGAGAGACGGAGGTTAAGAAAGTTTGTGTGTGTGTGCGCTTGTGCGTGCGTGTGTGTGTGCGCGTGTGCGCGTGTGTGCGTGTGTGTGTGTGTGCGCTTGTGCGTGCGTGTGCGCGCGCGTGTGTGTGTGTGTGCGTGTGTGTGTGTGTGCGCGCTTGTGCGTGCGTGTGCGCGCGTGTGTGTGTGTGTGCGTGAGTGTGTGTGTGTGTGTGTGTGTGTGTGTGTGTGTGTGTGCGTGCGCTTGTGCATGTGTGTGTGTGTGCTCGCTTGTGCGTGCACGTATGCGTGTGCGCATGTGCGCGTGCGTGTGCGTGTGTGTGTGTGTGTGTGCTATACTCACAGTGCACCTCCAGTACTTCCGTAGCCTGCTGTGGCGTCTGTGCCAGGGCTACGTGGTCTACCTTACAGGTGTACGCTACGCCGTCATCCCTCCTGTCTACTAGCAGCTGCAGAGAACTGGTCACTGTAAAGGTCTTCCCGCTGGCGTTCACCTCCTTGGCACCTGGAACACACAGCACAGGTGGGTTAAAACGTCAACATGGGTCACAGGTAGGATTTTGGTCTCCCAGCCTCCAGCTCAGGAAACCAACACAGTAGCTATTAGACCGGGGGGGGGGGGGGGGGGGGGGGGGGGGGTGACACTGGTTTTGAAGTTGCAGGCAGAGCTACTTCATCACGATAGTGTGAGTTCGTGTCACCACCACTTAATCTACAAAACGATCGCAATACGGTGTGCCACTCTATTTCCCATCAAGCATTGCAGTACTATCTCAAAGTAGACATTCGCTGAGGGATTCAACTTCAGTTTTCGTGCTTCAGACACGGCCAGAATGCCGAGTATTGACTTCAAAATTGGACGTCTCTCCACGTCCTGAAGACGTCGGGGAAATGCCTTAAAAACCGGCCACTAGGGGTAACAGTGAGCACTATTACCATCTAGTAGACTTGGGTTTTGCTGGGGTGTTGTGGACCGGGATGGCAGATAGACGTAATCCTAAGGTTGCGTGTTTAATCCCAGTGGTAGACATCCATTTTATTTTTTTATTTTAACCCCAAACCTTAACCCTTAACTTAACCATTCAGAATGAGTGTTTAAACCTAATGTTTTAACCCTATCCCAAACCTTAACCCTTAACTTAACCATTCAGAATGAGTGTTTAAACCTAATGATTTAACCCTTAACTTCAAAATTTGACTTTAGGAGCAACTTCGACATTTGACGTTTAGAGAAAAGTGCAAAAACGTCAAATTCTGAAGTCAGACTGTGAGAGATTGTTGTCAGACAACCACAGACTCGATCTGGCCCAAAGCACTCAGACACAGAGAAACACACACACCAACTCGATCAAAGAAAACACACAACGCCAACTCCCTGTCCTCCCCGTCTCCGTGGTAAAACTCTGACAACATTCAGCTGACAACTCATCTTCCCCAAACACACAACACGACGGGATGTGTGTGTACGTGTGAATGTGTGTGAGTGTGTGTGTGTGTGTGTGTGTGCATGCGTGTATGTGTGTGAGTGTGTGTGTGTGTGTGTGCATGCGTGTATGTGTGTGAGTGTGTGTGTGTGTGTGCATGCGTGTATGTGTGTAAGTGTGTGTGAGTGTGTGTGTGTGTGTGTGCATGTGTGTATGTGTGTGTGAATCAGGGAAGTGTGTGTAATATCGATTTTCTTTCTGTTGTTCCTAAACAGACTATGGTTGAACAGACACGTCCAAAAGTTGTCTTAAAGTCGCTATTTTTTTACTCTCTTTGTCTCTCTCATATGTCAACAAACTGTCCAAGGTACTACTGTGTGTGTTCACAGCGTAAAACAGGTTTTTGACTAAATCCTCAGCGATGTGAATCGTAAATCTACAGTCTTAAAACAGACTAAATCCTCAGCATTTTAATCTA
>LR778279.1:48491704-48571238 GCA_902810595.1 Coregonus sp. 'balchen' | reverse complement strand
CGGAGAAGGAGGGGACAGAGAGAGAGAGAAAGAGGAGAGAGAGCGAGAGAGACAGAGGAGACAGAGAGAGAGGACAGAGAGAGAGAGAGAGAGACAGAGGGAGAGGGAGAGGACAGAGAGAGACAGAGAGAGAGACAGACGGAGAGGACAGAGAGAGACAGAGAGAGATGGGACAGAGAAGAGAGGGGACAGAGACAGAGAGGCCAGAGACAGAGAGGCCAGAGACAGAGAGGGGACAGAGACAGAGAGGGGACAGAGAGGGAACAGAGACAGAGAGGGGACAGAGACAGAGAGGGGACAGAGACAGGGACTGCTGCCCTAGAAGGGAAGTAACCAAATGTAGCCTAAACATTCTGATGCTTTCATATAGACTACAGTAGATATGTAGGAAGTTATGCTACAGACAAAGCAAAAGGTGTACTGGTATGTTGTTGTTGTTGTTGTTGTTGTTGTTGGGCACAAAGAATAAAACCCACACAGGGCCCAGGCAATAACTAACACACTACTGTTACTGTGTCAGTGACCACCGGAGTTAGAAACACACTTCTGATCTGCATATTTACTGTGTGTATTCCAGCGGTCTCCAACCTTTTCTAGCATGAGAGCTACTTATTTTTTTATAGTTTTCAATTATTATCCTCTCCTCTGCAACTCTTCCCCTGGTCCTTAGAGAAAGTAGTGCACTGTTGTCAACTCTTCCCCTGGTCCTTAGAGAAAGTAGTGCACTATGTTGTCAACTCTTCCCCTGGTCCTTAGAGAAAGTAGTGCACTATGTTGTCAACTCTTCCCCAGGTCCTTAGAGAAAGTAGTGCACTGTTGTCAACTCTTCCCCGGGTCCTTAGAGAAAGTAGTGCACTATGTTGTCCAACTCTTCCCCTGGTCCTTAGTGTACAAGAGAAAGTAGTGCTGTATGTTTTCTGTCAACATACCTGGTAAATAATGGTTAATAAACAACTCTAAAAACTGTGATTTTTTCCCCCACCTTCCCAAATATTTTCTCAAATGATGTTGTTTCCACAACTGCAGGTGGCAGTAAAATCACCAACCTTGGCTTCATACCTGTTCAAACAACACACTCCAGGGGGCAGTATGCACCCTTTCAGTTGGTTTATCAACTCATAGAAGTAGTTGGAGAAGAAAAGTGACTGCTTCAAAATGGAGATGACCTCAAAAAATGGCGCTGCCTGTGCACTCACAGACACCATAATGGGACAGATACAAAGAAGAGTCCTCTATCATTCTCTATGGTGCCGCCCTCTTTTAGCCTGAATGACGATTCGTTTCCTTTATCACAGGATTGTGTCAGAAAAAGTGGGTCTGTAGAAGATACAGGCGCTGCCTTTTTTTTTTTTTTTACAAGGAGCACGTGTGCGCCTAAGTTGGAAAATGTAGGAGCACACAAAGAAATGTAGGAGCACACAAAGAAATGTAGGAGCACACAAAGAAATGTAGGAGCACACAAATAAATGTAGGAGCACACAAAGAAATGTAGGAGCACACAAAGAAATGTAGGAGCACAATGAGAAATATTTGAGGTAATAAAGCTAGAGCCCTTAATTCTTCTAGGCGTAATGGTGCTCCTAAATAAACAAATCCAGGTCACACAGAAAAATATTTATGCAAGTAAAAATGGTAGCCCTGAGACATGTCCTCGATTTGATTTGATTTGATTTGGACAGAGCTTCCGCCAGAGGTTAGCCAAGAAGAGGAGGGGCCAACACCACAACACACAGGTTCAGTCAACCTGCCTAATGCTTTGTCATCAACGTACAAATACACCATGTGCAGCCTAGCAGCCATCTTAAGTTATGCTTGGTGTAATAACAACTAGGCCTATTTCATTCATCAAGTCAGACGTGAACAAAGCATTAGGTGGCATTGCTTGAATCTATAGTACACACAAAACACACAGTGACAGTGTTGTTCTTCTCACCCTGGTAATTGTGGAACTCCCTACCTTCTCATCTAAGCGCCACTGTAGCTTAGCAACCTGGACACAGATGGAGGGGGGGTGGGGGGGGTGAAAACCGACAGACAGAAAACAAAAAAAAATACAATGTGTAACTGAATCAAGACAGGTTGCAAAAGACAGTGATATGGGGAAGTCAGTAACCTGGTCCCAGATCTGTTAGTTCTCTTCATGGGCTACGGAATGTAGTGATATGGGGAAGTCAGTAACCTGGTCCCAGATCTGTTAGTTCTCTTGCTAACTCCATTGACACTCAGGCTAGGCAATCAAAGTTTTAAACAATGATATACAGTACCAGTCAAAAGTTTGGACACACCTATTCATTCAAGGAGAGAAACTACAGTCCATCATTACTTTAAGACATGAAGGTCAGTCAATACGGAAAATGTCAAGAACTCTGAAAGTTTCTTCAAGTGCAGTCGCAAAAACCATCAAGCGCTATGATGAAACTGGCTCTCATGAGGACCGCCACAGTAAAAGAAGACCCAGAGTTCAAATAAATAAAGACATTTTAGGCAAAAACTGGCAGAGGCAACCAAGTTTTTGGCTAAAATGTCCTGGTACTGGGTAAAATCCATAATGCCGTTGACCTTAACAAGGGCCCCAGGACCAGTGGAAGCACATTACAGTAGGTATGGGGGTTATTTCCTGCTCATGCATTCTCATTTTGATGCCAAACCCACCATTGGTATGCATGGCCAAAGAGCTCCATTTTCATGTCATCCAACAAATGTAAAATGCCTGGAGTTTCCCTAAACGGCATTGGCACTTGGATTGGAACCTGTGCGTTGGTCAGATGACTTGAAAATAAAAAGCTCTTTGGCCACGCCAGACCAGTGGTGGGTTTGGCGTGAGCAGAACAGAACCCAGTACCTACTGTAAAATATGCTGGTGGATCTTTGATGTTATGGGGCTTTGACGTTACTGGTCCTGGGGCCTTTGTTAAGGTCAACAGCATCATGAACTTTACCCAGTACCAGGACATTTGAGCCCAAAACTGAAACCGTGATATACTGTAATGTTCTGTAAATTTTGTGGACTGGCCCCCATTGGTAGAAGGATCCTCCATCCATCTACAAATGTAATAATCTATTGCAGATCTTCACTATCAGGGGGCCGCATTAGCTTTCAGAAATCTGCATTTTCAAAATGCAGACCATTAAAAAAAATCTCTGTGTTTTAAACCATTTCACCTGCGTTTTACACTGAACAACAATATAAAAGCAACATGTCAAGTGTTGGTCTCATGTTTCATGAGCTGAAATAAAAAGATCCCAGAAATGTTCCATACGCACAAAAAGCTTATTTCTCTCAAAATGTTGTGCACAAATTTGTTTACACCCCTGTTAGTCAGCATTTCCACTTTGCCAAGATAAATGTTAATTTCTCTACCAAATGCCACCGCCAACGTCATTTTAGAGAATTTGGCAGTACATCCAACCGGCCTCACAACCGCAGACCACGTGTAACCACGCCAGCCCAGGACCTCCACATCTGGCTTCTTCACCTGCGGGATCGTCTGAGGGGGCGGGACGACACCTTTTTGTGGGGAAAAACTCATTCTGATTGGCTGGGCCTGGCTCCCCAGTGGGTGGGCCTATGCCCTCCCTGGCCCACCCATGGCTGCGCCACTGCCCAGTCATGTGAAATCCATAGATAAGGGCCTAATTAATTCATTTCAATTGACTGATTTCCTCCTATCTCAGTAACTCAGTAACATCTTTGAAATTGTTACATGTTGCATTTATATCTTTGTTCAGTATATTATATTGAAAGTCAACAGTGGTGTTTTGTTATAAGGGGCGTGCAACTATAGATTTTCGTCACACAAAATACATTGCAACACATTTGGCCGAAAATCATTTTCATCAGATGGCAGACGTGCAACGCCATTTGGCTAGCAGCCACACAATCAAATTAGCTTATAATGAAAAAGCAAGGTATTTTTAGTTTTTTTAAATGATGGATGGCCATCATATTTCTAATGTTTATCATAGAAAGAATGTAGCCAGCTACATTTCCTAATGTTTTGCTTGAAGTTAATCTTGCATTTTAACTTGCTACCGGAGAAAAACTATGCCAGAGGAAGGTACCAGAGAAAAGTAGCCTGCACATCAGTCCAAGTCTGTTTGGGGATCCAACGAGGAGAGCAAAGATATTTAAGTGCAACTGAAGCACGAAATTAGTCCTTTTACATTCATGATTTGGAGCGAATCCTGACTGAAGCCGAGCAGAATTTACAATAAGAAGCATTTTAAATCTGCGTTTACAAAACACAGCAAGATTTTTTTTCTGCATTTTATCTTTCCTTTTCTGTGTGAAAAACAAAGAATCCTGCGTTAATGCGACCAAGAGGCAAAGTCCCGTCTATTTCTATTTTATTATTTGTTGATTTTAAGCCTAACCCTAACCACACTGCTAACCTTATCCCTAACCCTAACCACACTGCTAACCTTATCCCTAACCACACTGCTAACCTTATCCCTAACCCTAACCACACTGCTAACCTTATCCCTAACCCTAACCACACTGCTAACCTTATCCCTAAACACACTGCTAACCTTATCCCTAACCCTAACCACACTGCTAACCTTATGCCTAACCCTAAACACACTGCTAACCTTGTCCCTAACCCTAAACACACTGCTAACCTTATCCCTAACCCTAAACACACTGCTAACCTTATCCCTAACCCTAACCACACTGCTAACCTTATCCCTAAACACACTGCTAACCTTATGCCTAACCCTAAACACACTGCTAACCTTGTCCCTAACCCTAAACACACTGCTAACCTTATCCCTAACCCTAAACACACTGCTAACCTTGTCCCTAACCCTAAACACACTGCTAACCTTATGCATAACCCTAACCACACTGCTAACCTTATCCCTAACCACACGGCTAACCTTATGCCTAACCCTAAACACACTGCTAACCTTATCCCTAACCACACTGCTAACCTTATCCCTAACCCTAAACACACTGCTAACCTTATCCCTAACCCTAACCACACTGCTAACCTTATGCCTAACCCTAACCACACTGCTAACCTTATGCATAACCCTAACCACACTGCTAACCTTATGCCTAACCCTAACCACACTGCTAACCTTATCCCTAACCCTAACCACACTGCTAACCTTATCCCTAACCACACTGCTAACCTTATGCATAACCCTAAACACACTGCTAACCTTGTCCCTAACCCTAAACACACTGCTAACTTTATGCATAACCCTAAACATACTGCTAACCTCATCCCTAAACACACTGCTAACCTTATCCCTAACCATAAACACACTGCTAACCTTATCCCTAACCCTAAACACACTGCTAACCTTATCCCTAACCAAAAAGCTCATTTTTGTTTTTTTATAATTTTGTACAATATAGACCATTTTGATTTTGCAGCTTGGATTTATGGTGGGAACACTATGCCTTTCTCTCTCTGGACAGGTGGGGGAAGCCGTAAATTTGGCACCTGTATTCTGGTCAATGTCCAGTCCACCTCTCTGTAACAGTAGCATACTCCTGCTGAGACACACACACACACACACACACACACACACACACACACACACACACACACACACACACACACAATTGCATTATCATTGTGCTACAGTTTCCACTAAACATTTACATTTACATTTTAGTCATTTAGCAGACGCTCTTATCCAGAGCGACTTACAGTTAGTGAGTGCATACATTTTTTCATACTGGCCCCCTGTGGGAATCGAACCCACAACCCTGGCGTTGCAAACGCCATGCTCTACCAACTGAGCTACATCCCTGCCGGCCATTTCCTCCCCTACCCTGGACGACGCTGGGCCAATTGTGCGCCGCCACCATGGGTCCTCCCGGTCGCGGCCAGGCTACGACAGAGCCTGGATTCCGAACCAGGATCTCTAGTTGGCAACAGCTAGCAACTGGGCCACACTGCGCCCGTATATGTCTCATCTCTCTGTGTTGTGTTGTGTTGTGTTTGTGTTGGTGTGTTGTGTTGTGGTTGTGTTGGTGTGTGTTGTGGTGTGTTGTTTTGTGTGTTGGTGGTGTGGTGTGTGGTGGTGTGTGTGTGGTGTGTGTTGTGTTGGTGTTGTGTTGTGTGTGTTGTGTTTGTTGGTGTTGTGGTGTGTTGTGTGTGTGTGTGGTTGTTGTGTTGGTGTGTTTCGTGTTGGTGTGTTTGGTGTGTGTGTTGGTTGGTGTGTTGTGTGTGTTGGTGGTGTTGTGTTGTTGTGTGTTGTGTGTGGTGTGTTGTGTGTGGTGTGTGTTGTGTGGTGTATGGTGTGTTGTGTTGTGGTGGTGTGTTGGTGTGGGTGTGTTGTGTTGTTTGTGTGGTTGGTGGTGTGTGTGTGTGTGTGTGTTGTGTTGGTGTTGGTGTGTGTGTGTGTTGGTTGTGTGTGTTGTGTGGTGTTTGGGTGTGTTGTTGTGTTTGTGTTGTTTTGTTGTTGGTGTTTTGTGTTGTGTTGGTGTGTTGTGTTGGTGTGGTGTTGGTGTGTTGTGTTGGTGTGGTGTGTTGTGTGTGGTGTTGTGTGTGTTGGTGTGTTGTGTTGGTGTGTTGTGTTGGTGTGTTGTGTTTGGTTGGTGTGGTGTTGTTGTTGTTGGTGTGTTGTGTTGTGGTTGATGTGTGTGTTGTGTTTGTTGGTTGTGTTGTGTGGTGTGTTGGTTTTGTTGTTGTGTGGGTCTGTGTGGTGTTGTGTTGGTGTGTGTGTGGTGTTGTGTGTGTTGTGTTGGTGTGTTGTGTTTGGTGGGTGGTGTGTTTTGTGGTGTGTGTTGTGTGTGTGTTGGTGTGTGTGTTTGGTGTGGTGGTGTGGTGTGTGGTTGGTGATGGTGGTGTGTGGTGGTGGTGGGTGTGGGTGTGGTGTGGTGTTGATGGTGTGATGGTTGGTGGTGTGTGTGGTGTGGCTGTGTGGTGTGGTGTGTGGGTTTTGTGTGGTGTGGTGTGATGGTGTGTGGTGGTGTGGTGGTGTGGGTGGTTGTGTGGTGTGGTGTGTATGGTGGTGTGTGGTGGGTGTGTGGGTGTGTGGGTGTGTGTGTGGTGTGTATGTGCTGGTGTGGTTGGTGTGGTCGTGTTTGATGGGTGTGTGGGTGAGGTGTGGGTGGTTTGGGTGTGGTGTGTGTGTGGGTGTGGGGGTGTGTGGTTGGGTGTGTTGTGATGGTGTGAGTGGTGTGACTGTGGTGTGTTGGGTGTGGTGTGTGTGTGTTGTGTTGTGCTGGTTGGTGTTGTTGTGATGGTGGTGTTGGTTGTGGTGTGTTGGTGGTGGTGTGGAGTGGTGTGTTAGGGTGGTGGTGTTTGTGTTGTTGTGTGGTGTGTTGTGTGGTGTTGTGTTGGTGTGTGTGTGTGGTGTGTGTGTGGTGGGTGGTTGTGTTGGTGTGTTGTGATGGTGTGGTGTGTGTGGTGTGATGGTGGTGTGTTGGGTGGTGTGGTGTGGTGGTAGCGTGGGTGTTGGTGTTTTGGTGTGGTGGGTTGTGTTGGTGTGGTGTGTGGTGTGGTGTGATGTTGTGTGGGTTGGGTTGTGTGATGGTGTTTGGTGTGTGATGGTGTGTGGTGTGCTGTTGGTGTGGTGTGATGGTTGGGTGGTGGTGTGGTGTGCGGTGTTGTGGATGGTGTGATGATGGTGTGTTGGTGTGTGTGGTTGTGTGTGGGGTGTGGTGTGGTGGTGGTGTGTGGTGTGTGTGTGTGTGTGTGGTTGTGGGTTGGTGTGTTGTGATGGTGTGGTGTGATGGTGTGTAGTGTGATGGTGTTGTGTTGGTGTGTTGTGATGGTGTGTGTGTTGGTGTGGTGTGTTGGTGTGAGTCTCTACCGCCATCTCTCTGTGTGTTACACCACAACCAGCACAGACTGCAGTTAGGCAACTGTACCTATCAGATTACTAAGGAACTTTCCAAACAGCCACCTTGCCGGTATCTCGTGGGTATTTGCGTGTTACACCATAGACAGCGCAGACAGTCGGCATCAGATTACAGCAGAAAGAAACTTTTAAAAAACAGCCCCACTGCTGGCATGCTTACCAGACAGACTATTGGAAGAACAACAGTACGATCACAGAAACCACGAATCGTTCACATGCAAACTACTCAAAATAATTTTCATGAGAGCGGGCTTTTCCAACACAGAAACTGTTTCAAATGCACATCCCTAACAACAGGGTTAATATCGACTAGACCAGCAATAATGGAGAACGACTGGACTAGGTTAAAGCTCCAAGGACAAAGTCATAGCAGTTTCCGGAAGAAAAATGGCCTTGTTCCTATGACAACGTCTGTAAATATTCATCTAAAAGAACAATAAATAGCCTTGATTCTTCAACCCCTGATGAAAAAAAACATCCTCCAGCACACTGCTGGGCTGCGTCCAACTGACAGCACTTTTGAACAGAGCCTATGGACCCTGTTTACACGAATAGGGATGCTGACTTACAGTAGGCCTACAGTGTCTCTGTGTCTCTGACTGAAGGACCCTGTTTACACGAATAGGGATGCTGACTTACAGTAGGCCTACAGTGTGTCTGTGTCTCTGACTGAAGGACTGGCTAAAAAAGAACGACTATTTCAGTCCAGATCCAGATCGTGAGGTTGTCTCTTTACTACTGGAACCTGGAACACAGTGAGGTTGTCTCTTTACTACTGGAACACAGTGAGGTTGTCTCTTTACTACTGGAACACAGTGAGGTTGTCTCTTTACTACTGGAACCTGGAACACAGTGAGGTTGTCTCTTTACTACTGGAACCTGGAACACAGTGAGGTTGTCTCTTTACTACTGGAACCTGGAACACAGTGAGGTTGTCTCTTTACTACTGGAACACAGTGAGGTTGTCTCTTTACTACTGGAACCACAGTGAGGTTGTCTCTTTACTACTGGAACACAGTGAGGTTGTCTCTTTACTACTGGAACCTGGAACACAGTGAGGTTGTCTCTTTACTACTGGAACACAGCGAGGTTGTCTCTTTACTACTGGAACACAGTGAGGTTGTCTCTTTACTACTGGAACCTGGAACACAGTGAGGTTGTCTCTTTACTACTGGAACACAGTGAGGTTGTCTCTTTACTACTGGAACACAGTGAGGTTGTCTCTTTACTACTGGAACACAGCGAGGTTGTCTCTTTACTACTGGAACACAGCGAGGTTGTCTCTTTACTACTGGAACACAGTGAGGTTGTCTCTTTACTACTGGAACCTGGAACACAGTGAGGTTGTCTCTTTACTACTGGAACCTGGAACACAGTGAGGTTGTCTCTTTACTACTGGAACACAGTGAGGTTGTCTCTTTACTACTGGAACACAGTGAGGTTGTCTCTTTACTACTGGAACCTGGAACACAGTGAGGTTGTCTCTTTACTACTGGAACACAGTGAGGTTGTCTCTTTACTACTGGAACACAGCGAGGTTGTCTCTTTACTACTGGAACACAGTGAGGTTGTCTCTTTACTACTGGAACACAGCGAGGTTGTCTCTTTACTACTGGAACACAGTGAGGTTGTCTCTTTACTACTGGAACCTGGAACACAGTGAGGTTGTCTCTTTACTACTGGAACCTGGAACACAGTGAGGTTGTCTCTTTACTACTGGAACACAGTGAGGTTGTCTCTTTACTACTGGAACCTGGAACACAGTGAGGTTGTCTCTTTACTACTGGAACACAGTGAGGTTGTCTCTTTACTACTGGAACACAGCGAGGTTGTCTCTTTACTACTGGAACACAGTGAGGTTGTCTCTTTACTACTGGAACACAGTGAGGTTGTCTCTTTACTACTGGAACACAGTGAGGTTGTCTCTTTACTACTGGAACACAGTGAGGTTGTCTCTTTACTACTGGAACCTGGAACACAGTGAGGTTGTCTCTTTACTACTGGAACACAGTGAGGTTGTCTCTTTACTACTGGAACCTGGAACACAGTGAGGTTGTCTCTTTACTACTGGAACCTGGAACACAGCGAGGTTGTCTCTTTACTACTGGAACACAGCGAGGTTGTCTCTTTACTACTGGAACCTGGAACACAGTGAGGTTGTCTCTTTACTACTGGAACCTGGAACACAGTGAGGTTGTCTCTTTACTACTGGAACACAGTGAGGTTGTCTCTTTACTACTGGAACACAGCGAGGTTGTCTCTTTACTACTGGAACCTGGAACACAGTGAGGTTGTCTCTTTACTACTGGAACCTGGAACACAGTGAGGTTGTCTCTTTACTACTGGAACACAGTGAGGTTGTCTCTTTACTACTGGAACCTGGAACACAGTGAGGTTGTCTCTTTACTACTGGAACCTGGAACACAGCGAGGTTGTCTCTTTACTACTGGAACACAGTGAGGTTGTCTCTTTACTACTGGAACACAGCGAGGTTGTCTCTTTACTACTGGAACACAGTGAGGTTGTCTCTTTACTACTGGAACACAGTGAGGTTGTCTCTTTACTACTGGAACCTGGAACACAGTGAGGTTGTCTCTTTACTACTGGAACACAGTGAGGTTGTCTCTTTACTACTGGAACACAGTGAGGTTGTCTCTTTACTACTGGAACCTGGAACACAGCGAGGTTGTCTCTTTACTACTGGAACACAGCGAGGTTGTCTCTTTACTACTGGAACACAGTGAGGTTGTCTCTTTACTACTGGAACACAGTGAGGTTGTCTCTTTACTACTGGAACCTGGAACACAGTGAGGTTGTCTCTTTACTACTGGAACACAGTGAGGTTGTCTCTTTACTACTGGAACACAGTGAGGTTGTCTCTTTACTACTGGAACCTGGAACACAGCGAGGTTGTCTCTTTACTACTGGAACACAGCGAGGTTGTCTCTTTACTACTGGAACACAGTGAGGTTGTCTCTTTACTACTGGAACACAGTGAGGTTGTCTCTTTACTACTGGAACCTGGAACACAGTGAGGTTGTCTCTTTACTACTGGAACACAGTGAGGTTGTCTCTTTACTACTGGAACACAGTGAGGTTGTCTCTTTACTACTGGAACCTGGAACACAGCGAGGTTGTCTCTTTACTACTGGAACCTGGAACACAGTGAGGTTGTCTCTTTACTACTGGAACCTGGAACACAGCGAGGTTGTCTCTTTACTACTGGAACCTGGAACACAGTGAGGTTGTCTCTTTACTACTGGAACCTGGAACACTGAGGTTGGCAAACACCAGCCTGTTAACTGCCTTAAACCTACGCTCCCTCCCTCCCTCCCTCCCTCCCTCCCTCCCTCCAGGATCTGCAGTCCCCATTAACCTTGGTTGTGTTTGCTCAACAAGGTGTGCTTTAGGGGCGAACTGTTACACACTGACAACCATCACACCTCATTCCACTGACTTAATCTCTAATCTAGAACAGTAAGGCTACATACCTAAGATCTTATCAACATGTTTGCGTTCTGCAGAGCTATAAGTCTATAGTTTACAGCCTTAAATAGTATCACACCATATGGAAGACTGGTTTTAACCAGAGGGACCACCTTCTAAACTAGTCACTACTAAAAAAAAAAAAGATATCTTCCCACGTTACACATAGCCTGTCAAGGCATGATTACACTGTTTGCATGGAAATCAACGGTTTCCTTACATTATCAGATTCAAAAGGATCCTCAAGTCCAACCTTATTCCTGAAGGGACACTTACCACACTGTTAACTTTGTTAGGCAATACCTCCCGAACAGGTTCTCTCATACACCCACAGAGATAAAACAAACACATAAATACAATTTGATTTGATAAAACAAACCGCCTAGCTGAAGCCCCTTAATAGCTACCTGTTAATGGAACTACACTACCGGTCAAAAGTTTGGACACATCTACTCATTCCAGGGTTTTTCTTTATTTTTTACATTGCAGAACATTTCTAAAAACCTGTTTTCGTTTTGTCATTTTGAGGTGTTGTGTGTAGATTGACGAGGGGGGAAAAATGCGATTTAATCCATTTTTAGAATAAACGCTGTAACGTAAACAAAAATGTGGAAAAAAGTCAAGGGGTCTGAATACTTTCCAAATGCACTGTACATATGAGAATGTGGCTCGCATCACATCTATCCTGAGTGCCAGTATATTTGTGCTGCCTGACAAATGACAGCAATGGAGTAGTCAAGAGCTCAAACAGATCTGGGACCAGCCTACAGCACTCCTGTGGTAAGACATGAAAGAGCCGGTAAGTCAGGTAGAGGGGTGTTTTGGGGGGGTGTGTGACTCACCTGTTCAAGGCTGTCGTCCTCCGCCAGCGTCCCTGTGTCTCCGTTACTGTTGATAGAGATCTCCATAGTGGCCGCTTTACTCAGCATACTATCTGTCCTACTGACCTAGACCTGAGAGAGGGAGAGGGGAGGGGAGAGATGGGGGAGGAGGGGAGAAGGGATGGGATGGGAGAGAGAGAGAGAGAGAGAGAGAAAGGGAGGGGATAGAGAGTAGAGAGAGAAAAGGGAGATAGTGGAGACAGAATATGAGAGATACGGGGGAGAAGAAATTGAAAGAGAGAGAGGATGAAAGATGAGAGACTGAGAGGAGAGGAAGGAGTGAGGGGAGAGAAAGATGAGGAGAGGAGAGAGAAGGAGAGGAAGAGGAGAGAGAGAGAGGAGAGAAAGAGAGAGGAGAGAGAAGAGAGGAGAAGAGAAGAGGAGGAAGAGAGAGAAGAGATGAGAAAGAGAGGAGAGAAGGAGAAAGAGAGAAGAGAGGGAGAGAAGAGGACGAGAGAGAGAGGAAGAGAGGAGAGAGGAGAGGAGGACAAGAGGAGAGAATAGGAGGAAGAGGAGAGAAAGAAGAAAGGCAGAGGAGGAGAGAAAGAGAGGAGAGAGTGGAGAGAAAGATAGAGAGAGTGAGATAGAGGGGAGAAAGAACATTGGAATAGTCGTTAATACAGAACACATAATACACAGGACTATATGGGTTATGTAGTACCTAAATGTGTTTTCAAAGAGCATGTCTCACTCTCAGTATATGTGACTCGTTTCAGGAAACTAGGCATATGTCACACGTCACTACTTCACAGGAGAGGCATTTGAACGTAAACATTTATTATTTTTTTAAATCAAAATGCATTTTTTTTGGCAGAAATGCCTTCTGGAACATGTGAACTTTCATGGGCCTTAATACCAAACGTGTATGCCATCTGTAAATACGAATACAATTGTTAAAATTACGAGCCTAGTTGGTTTAGCCACAGAAACATACTATTTGTATCTCAGAGCCATTTGCTTTGCTAGTTATAGCCTAATGTTAGCTAGCTAACATTGAACCTGGTTGGTTAGCTACCTGCAGATTCATGCAGGGTAGTAACGTCATGAGTTGGGATTATGGTTAATTGTTTAGCCAGCTAGCTACATGTCTTAACAAAAGACTCCACTATGCAAGTAACCATTTCAACAGAATGTTAATGATGTCACTGCAACAACTGTTGATAGACGTAGCTGGTAAATTCGCTCTGGTTATCTACTCCGATTTCAGAGCACTCTCGTCTGAGTGTGCCAGAGCGCAGAATAACTGTCGAATTTACAAACGCTCAACACCCGTAGAATATGGCAGGTGTCAGTAAACATTGGCAAAAAAGTGTAAATTGTTCCCAGCAGCACAGTTGCAGTCACCAACGCTCTGGATTACATAAAAACAGCCTAACCAGCTCTGCTAGGGCGAGTAAAATGGTCAGAGTGAGCTGTTCTCTCATTTGTGTCTGGAAGTAGCTAGCAAGCTAGCCAATGTTAGCCAGTTAGCTTGGGTGATTGACTGCTGTTGTTAGGACAGAACGCTCGGATCAACCCTTAAAGAGATGGGTGGGGCTAAAGCTTAAGAGGGTGTGAATGCGGCTAAATGGGTGCAGACAAAGAAGAGCTCTCCAGTGGGTGTACCAAAACAAGGGCCATTTTCTCAAAAGTGAGGTTACAGAATTACTTTCCCATTGTTCCTCAACTGTAGTGTATGATATACAGTTTTCTAGCTCGGAGTCTCTACTTTTATCCAATATAAAAAACACAATTTCAAATGTTTCTACATCGGACCGAATCGAGCCAGTCGGTCACATATGAAACAAGGCCTTGTGTGTGTGTGTGTGTATATATATATAAAGGTCAGTGTACTGACAATGAGACCGCCTGTTCAAGTGGCCAACCATTAATTCAGCTGTATTAGGAGGCTACGTTAAAATTAGTATCTGTTACCGTTGCCGGCTATTGGCCGTAAAAAATAATAAAAGCTGGTAAATTAAAATTGTTCCTGGCCAAATTGACCGGAAGAAACAAAACAACGGTTGGCAGACTATCAGCGTGTCACCCACCACTTTACAATGTGAGCTGGAAGCTGGAAGCTGCATTTTGAAAACATACTTAATTGTTTGAAACCCGAATGTTTTACTTCATATTATGAGGAATGTCTTACCTTGCTTGAAAATCCGACCATGGAAAGGTGGAGACAATTATTTTATAAAATCTTCTTAGGGGGTGTGTGTGAGTTTCAAGTTTGGGGGAGCATACCATTTATACTAGCATTTCTACCGATCTGCGTGTCAGTTCTGATTTTCATATGTGCATTTTCGTGGAACAGTTTCATTTCAATAATAACGTTGTTAGTTTCTCAAAATCAATTTCACGGCTATCTTCATCACACTCCTTCTTCTTCGTCTCAACATTTTCAATTATTCTCAAGACACTTTATCTTCACACATATTTGAGATGATTTTCACTGACAGCCCAACTCAATAATCAATTAGGCCTTTTGCCACTCACGCTGACTATGAAAGACTTCCTCATATGCCATCTCTCTCCTGTTCTATTGGTTTTCATATCAACTTTCCGTCGTTGTCCAGAAGCCGAATGCACAATCCTAGTTATATTAGCAACCCATCCTAGTTGTTGCATCTTTAGATTCACCCTTTTTCTACGTCTCTAAAAGGAGATGTTAATCTCTGTCATGTTTTCCCTTTTTCCCATGAATTGCATTTTGGCAAATGTTTGAAAATGACGTTTTATTGGCTGCTTCATTACAGGAGTTGCATGTTTTGTTAAGATACATTTGTATCATATAAATGTGATTTCTGTCACCGAATGACAGAACTCAGCAGACACACACACACACACACACACCACTCAGCTGACACACACACACACACACACACCACTTAGCAGACACACACACACACACCACTCAGCTGACACACACACACACACACACCACTTAGCAGACTCACACACACCCACACACACACCACTCAGCAGACACACACACACACACCACTCAGCAGACACACACACACACACACACACACACACACCACTCAGCAGACACACACACACACACCACTCAGCAGACACACACACACACACCACTCAGCAGACACACCACACACACCACTCAGCAGACACACACACACACACACACACACACCACTCAGCAGACACACACACACACCACTCAGCAGACAACACACACACAACACACCAAACAACACCCACTCAACAGACACACCACCACCACCACTCAGCAGACACACACACACACCACACACACACACACCACTCAGCTGACACACACACACACCACTCAGCAGACAACACAACACACACACACACACACACCACTCAGCAGACACCCACACACACACCACTCACCAGACACACCACCACATTTAATTAGCCTACTGAGTGCTAACACACATACAACTCAACTAACGCTAATTCATTCTCTATTACTGAATGCTGATGAGATGATGTGGTATGTAGACCACAGTGGAGATGACTGTGTGTGTGTGGTGTGTGTGTGTGTGTGTGGTTTTCTCAGGTTAATAAGGGTGAGGAGGTTAGAGGGCTAACTGAAGGCTTATCAGGGCTGTGGCGGTCATGACATTTTATCAGCCAGTGATTGTCATTCAAATAACTGCTGGCCTCAGTAATTGACAGTTAATAAACAAACACACATTTAGCATCCCTGGCTTCCACGCATAGCCTACAAGCCACTGATGTGGACCTTTGGAACATCTACATTCTAAATAGTCTAATGAATCAATTTATTCCATTATTTATTTTAGGCGGGTCTAAAGAAACATTATGATATGAATTATTATTATTTTTAATTCAGAAGATCAGAATAGCATACTCTGAGTTGTCCTTATGTTAGGTCCCTGATCTGGCTATGCCATATGTCTGTGGGCTACACTAGATCATTTAGCAGACAAGATTTGCTTAGAATTCCGTGGCATTATTTTATAGTATGAAGAATACAATTAAACAAAGCCGAATAAAATAGAAAGGATATTTTCTCCAAGCGATTTGAGGGAGTGCGCACAATGCGGCTATTCTGTGTTGAGCGGTTAACAAAGAAACAGGTCCTCCTATATGCTTAATTTAAAAGAAGTGAAAACCTGAAAAAAAAAAAACTCTGAAACCTAGATGAAAAAACAGGAAACAAATAAAGAATGCAGAGGCTGCTGACTGTTGAACATCGCTAACATAATAACACCCTTTTTGAGATTGGAAGGAACAAATAAAACCTTTGCGCAAACAATAAATGTTAATATGATATTGCCAAGTTAAAATGCAATTATTTGTGTTTGGAGGGTAGATCATTATAGGCTATTGGCTCCTTGCTCAGCCTGCAAATTAAAGATAAAACCATCCGATATGTCTTGGTCTATCTCCTGGCTGTGTAGGACTAGGGCAGTACACCAACCTTCCTTGACTATGTCTCTGTCGGTCTCTCTCCTGGCTGTGTAGGACTACGGCAGTACACCAACCTCTCTGTCGGTCTCTCTCCTGGCTGTGTAGGACTAGGGCAGTACACCAACCTTCCTTGACTATGTCCCTGTCGTCGTCCTCCTCCTGGCTGTGTAGGACTAGGGCAGTACACCAACCTTCCTTGACTATGTCCCAACCTTTCCCTTTTGACTAGGGTCTCTGTCGGTCTCTCTCCTGGCTGTGTAGGACTAGGGCAGTACACCAACCTTCCTTGACTATGTCTCTGTCGGTCTCTCTCCTGGCTGTGGTAGGACTGGGGGCAGTACACCAACCTTCCTTGACCATGTCTCTGTCGGTCTCTCTCCTGGCTGTGTAGGACTAGGGCAGTACACCAACCTTCCTTGACTATGTCCCTGTCGGTCTCTCTCCTGGCTGTGTAGGACTACGGCGGTACACCAACCGACAGAGACATAGTCAGGGACATAGTCAAGGAAGGTTGGTGGATGCCTAGCCTACACAGCCAGGAGAGAGAGGATTTATTAACCCAGTTGGGATTATTAAAAGTGTTAATGGGTAAGAGGAGTTTTTAAAACCCAGTCAGATATAGTGTAGTGGTAAGAGGAGTTATTAACCCGGGTAAAGATATGTTTTAGTTAGAGGAGTTATTAACCCAGTCAGATTAGTGTAGTGGTAAGAAGGAGGTATTAACCCGTCAGAAAGTGTAGTGGTAAGAGAGTATAACCAGTCAGATATAGTGTAGTGGTAAGAGGAGTTATTAACCCAGTCAGATATAGTGTAGTGGTAAGAGGAGTTTATTAACCCAGTCAGATATAGTGTAGTGGTAAGAGGAGTTATTAACCGTCAGATATAGTGTAGTGGAAAGAGGAGTTTTTAAACCCCAGCCCGATATAGTGTAGTGGTAAGAGGAGTTTTTAAACCAGTCAGATTAGTGTAGTGGTAAGAGGGAGTTTTTAAACCCAGTCAGATATATTTGTGTGGGTAAGAGGAGTTATTAACCAGTCAGATAATTTGTATGGTAAGAGGAGTTATTAACCGTCAGATATATTTGTAATGGTAAGAGGAAGTTTTTAAACCCCAGTCAGAATAGTGTATGGTAAGGGGAGTTTTTAACCCAGTCAGATATAGGAAAGTGGTAGAGGAGTTTTTAACCCAGTCAGATATAGTGTAGTGGAAAGAGGGTTATTAACAGTCAGATATAGTGTAGTGGTAAGAGGGTTATTAACCAGTCAGATATAGTGTAGGGTAAGAGGAGTTATTAACCCAGTCAGATATAGTGTAGTGGTAAGAGGAGTTTTTTAACCAGTCAGATATAGGTATGGTAAGAGGAGTTATTAACCAGTCAGATATAGTGTAATGGTAGAGGAGTTATTAACCAGTCAGATAAGTGAAATGGTAAGAGGAGTTATTAACCAGTCAGATATAGGTGTATGGTAAGAGGAGTTATTAAACCCAGTCAGATATAGTGTAGTGGTAAGAGGAGTTATTAACCAGTCAGATATAGTGAAAGTGGTAAGAGGAGTATTAACCCGTCAGATATAGTGTAGTGGTAAGAGGAGTTATTAACCCAGTCAGATATAGGTAGTGGTAAGAGGAGTTATTAACCAGTCAAAATTAGGTGTAGTGGTAAGAGGATTTTTAACCCAGTCAGAATAGTGTAGGGGTAAGAGGAGTTATTAACCAGTCAGATATTAGGGTAGTGGTAAGAGGAGTATTAACCCAGTCAGATATAGTGTAGTGGTAAGAGGAGTTATTAACCCAGTCAGATATAGTGTAGTGGTAAGAGGAGTTATTAACCAGTCAGATATAGTGTAGTGGTAAGAGGAGTTATTAACCAGTCAGATATAGTGTAGTGGTAAGAGGAGTTATAACCCCAGTCAGATATAGTGTAGTGGTAAGAGGAGTTATTAACCAGTCAGATATAGTGTAGTGGTAAGAGGAGTTATTAACCCAGTCCGATATAGTGTTAGTGGAAGAGGAGTTATTAACAGTAGAATAGTGTGTGGTAAGAGGAGTTATTAACCCAGTCAGAGTATAGTGTAGTGGTAAGAGGAGTTATTAACCCAGTCAGATATAGGGTTGTGTGGTAGAGGAGTATTAACCACGTCAGATATAGTGTAGTGGGTAAGAGGGTTATAACCCAGTCAGATATAGTGTAGTGGTAAGAGGAGTATTAACCAGTCAGATATAGTGTAGTGGTAAGGGAGTTATTAACCAGTCAGATATAGTGTGTGGTAAGAGGCGTTATTAACCAGTCAGATATAGTTGTAGTGGTAAGAGGAGTTATTAACCAGTCAGATATAGTGAGTGGTAAGAGGAGTTATTAACCAGTCAGATATAGGTTAGTGGTAAGAGGAGTTATTAACCAGTCAGATATAGTGTAGTGGTAAGGGAGTTATTAACCCAGTCAGATATAGTGTAGTGGTAAGAGGAGTTATTAACCAGTCAGATATAGTGTAGTGGTAAGAGGAGTTATTAACCAGTCAGATATAGTGTAGTGGTAAGAGGAGTTATTAACCCAGTCAGATATAGTGTAGTGGTGAGAGGAGTTATTAACCAGTCAGATATAGTGTAGTGGTAAGAGGAGTTATTAACCAGTCAGATATAGTGTAGTGGTAAGAGGAGTTTATAACCCAGTCAGATATAGGGTAGTGGTAGAGGAGTTAGAACCAGTCAGATATAGTGTAGTGGTAGAGGAGTTATTAACCAGTCAGATATAGTGTAGTGGTAAGAGGAGTTATTAACCCAGTCAGATATAGGTAGTGGTAAGAGGGTTTTTAACCAGTCAGATATAGTGTAGTGGTAAAGGGGTTATTAACCCAGTCAGATATATTGTAGTGGTAAGAGGAGTATTAACCCAGTCAGATATAGTGTAGTGGTAAGAGGAGTTATTAACCGGGTCAGATATAGTGGTAGTGGTAAGGGGGTTATTAACCCAGTAGATATAGTGTATTGGTAAGAGGAGTTATAACCCAGTCAGATATAGTGGTAGGGGGTAAGAGGGGTTATTAACCAGTCAGAATAGTGTAGTGGTAAGAGGAGTATTAACCCATGGGGAATATTTGTAGTGGTAAGAGGAGTTATTAACCCAGTCCAGATATAGTGTAGTGGTAAGAGGAGTTATAACCAGTCAGATATAGTGTAGTGGGTAGAGGAGTTATTAACCAGTCAGATTAGTGTAGTGGTAAGAGGAGTTATTAACCAGTCAGATATAGTGTAGTGGTAAGAGGAGTTATTAACCAGTCAGATATATAGTGTAGTGGTAAGAGGAGTTATTAACCCAGTCAGATATAGTGTAATGGTAAGAGGAGTTATTAACCAGTCAGATATAGTGTAATGGTAAGAGGAGTTATTAAACCCAGTCAGATCTAGTTGTAGTGGTAAGAGGAGTTATTAACCCAGTCAGATATAGTGTAGTGGTAAGAGGAGTTATTTAACCCAGTCAGATATAGTGTAGTGGTAGAGGAGTTATTAACCCAGTCAGATATAGTTGTAGTGGTAAGAGGAGTTATTAACCAGTCAGATATAGTGTAGTGGTAAGAGGAGTTATTAACCCAGTCAGATATAGTGTAGTGGTAAGAGGAGTTATTAACCAGTCAGATATAGTGTAATGGTAAGAGGAGTTATTAACCAGTCAGATATAGTGTAATGGTAAGAGGAGTTATTAACCCAGTCAGATATAGTGTAGTGGTAAGAGGAGTTATTAACCCAGTCAGATATAGTGTAGTGTAAGAGGAGTTATTAACCCAGTCAGATATAGTGTAGTGGTAGAGGAGTTATTAACCCAGTCAGATATAGTGTAGTGGTAAGAGGAGTTATTAACCAGTCAGATATAGTGTAGTGGTAAGAGGAGTTATTAACCCAGTCAGATATAGTGTAGTGGTAAGAGGAGTTATTAACCCAGTCAGATATAGTGTAGTGGTAAGAGGAGTTATTAACCCAGTCAGATATAGTGTAGTGGTAAGAGGAGTTATTAACCCAGTCAGATATAGTGTAGTGGTAAGAGGAGTTATTAACCCAGTCAGATATAGTGTAGTGGTAAGAGGAGTTATTAACCAGTCAGATATAGTGTAGTGGTAAGAGGAGTTATAAACCAGTCAGATATAGTGTAGTGGTAAGAGGAGTTATTAACCCAGTCAGATATAGTGTAGTGGTAAGAGGAGTTATTAACCAGTCAGATATAGTGTAGTGGTAAGAGGAGTTATTAACCAGTCAGATATAGGTTAGTGGTAAGAGGAGTTATTAACCAGTCAGATATAGTGTAGTGGTAGAGGAGTTATTAACCCAGTCAGATATAGTGTAGTGGTAAGAGGAGTTATTAACCAGTCAGATATAGTGTAGTGGTAAGAGGAGTTATTAACCAGTCAGATATAGTGTAGTGGTAAGAGGAGTTATTAACCCAGTCAGATATAGTGTAGTGGTGAGAGGAGTTATTAACCAGTCAGATATAGTGTAGTGGTAAGAGGAGTTATTAACCAGTCAGATATAGTGTAATGGTAAGAGGAGTTATTAACCAGTCAGATATAGGTTAGTGGTAAGAGGAGTTATTAACCAGTCAGATATAGTGTAGTGGTAGAGGAGTTATTAACCCGTCAGATATAGTGTAGTGGTAAGAGGAGTTATTAACCAGTCAGATATAGTGTAGTGGTAAGAGGAGTTATTAACCAGTCAGATATAGTGTAGTGGTAAGAGGAGTTATTAACCAGTCAGATATAGTGTAGTGGAAGAGGAGTTATTAACCCAGTCAGATATAGTGTAGTGGTAAGAGGAGTTATTAACCAGTCAGATATAGTGTAGTGGTAAGAGGAGTTATTAACCAGTCAGATATAGTGTAGTGGTAAGAGGAGTTATTAACCCAGTCAGATATAGTGGTAAGAGGAGTTATTAACCCAGTCAGATATAGTGTAGTGGTAAGAGGAGTTATTAACCCAGTCAGATATAGTGTAGTGGTAAGAGGAGTTATTACCTGTCCCAGACCTGCTGTTTTCAACTCTTAATGATCGGCTATGAAAAGCCAACTGAGATTTATTCCTGATTGTTATTTGACCATGCTTGTCACTTATGAACATTTTTGAACATCTTAGCATGGTTCTGTTATAATCTCCACCCGGCACAGCCAGAAGAGGACTGGCCACCCCTCATAGCCTGGTTCCTCTCTAGGTTTCTTCCTAGGTTTTGGCCTTTCTAGGGAGTTTTTCCTAGCCACCGTGCTTCTACACCTGCATTACTAGCTGTTTGGGGTTTTAGGCTGGGTTTCTGTACAGCACTTCGAATATTAGCTGATGTACGAAGGGCTATATAAAATAAAATGATGAAAATTGATTAACCAGCCAGATATAGTGTAGTGGTAAGATGAGTTATTAACCAGTTCAGATATAGTGTAGTGGTAGAGGAGTTATTACCAGTCAGATATAGTGTAGTGGTAAGAGGAGTTATTAACCCAGTCAGATAAGTGTAGTGGTAAGAGGAGTTATTAACCCAGTCAGATATAGTGTAGTGGTAAGAGGAGTTATTAACCAGTCAGATATAGTGTAGTGGTAAGAGGAGTTATTAACCCAGTCAGATATAGGGTAGTGGTAAGAGGAGTATTAACCAGTCAGATATAGTGTAGTGGTAAGAGGAGTTATTAACCCAGTCAGATATAGTGTAGTGACGAGGAGTTATTTACCCAGTCAGATATAGTGTAGTGGAGTGGTAAGAGGAATTTTTTTTAACCCAGGTCAGATATAGTGGGGGTAAGAGGAGTTATTAACCGTCAGATATAGTGTAGTGGTAAGAGGAGTTATTAACCCAGCAGATATAGTGTAGTGGTAAGAGGGTTATTTAAACCAGCAGATATAGTGTAGTGGTAAGAGGAGTTATTAACCAGTCAGATATAGTGTAGTGGTAAGAGGGGTTATTAACCAGTCAGATATATGTAGTGGTAAGAGGAGTTATTAACCAGTCAGATATAGTGTAGTGGTAAGAGGAGTTATTAACCCATCAGATTTTAAATGTAGTGGTAAGAGGAGTTATTAACCCAGGCAGATATAGTGTAGTGGTAAGAGGGGGTTTTTAACCAGTCGATATAGGGTAGTGGTAAGAGGAGTTATAACCCGTCAGATATAAGTGTAGTGGTAAGAGGAGTTATTAACCAGTCAGATATAGGTGTAGTGGTAAGAGGAGTTATTAACCAGTCAAAATATAGTGTAGGGGTAAGAGGAGTTATTAACCCAGTCGATATAGTGTTTGTGGTAAGAGGGGTTATTAACCCAGTCAGATATAGTGTAAAGGGGGTAAGAGGAGTTATTAACCAGTCAGATATAGTGTAGTGGTAAGAGGAGTATTAACCAGTCAGATATAGTGTAGTGGTAAGAGGAGTTATTAACCCAGTCAGATATAGTGTAGTGGTAAGAGGAGTTTTTTAACCCAGTCAGATATAGTGTAGTGGTAAGAGGGTTATAACCCAGTCAGATATAGTGGGAGTGGTAAGAGAAGTTATTAACCCAGTCGATATAGTTGTAGTGGTAAGAGGAGTTATTAACCAGTCAGATATAGTGTAGTGGTGGGAGGAGTTTAACCCAGTCAATATAGTGTAGTGGTAAGAGGAGTTATTAACCCAGTCAGATATAGTGTAGTGGTAGAGGAGTATTAACCCAGTCAGATATAGTGTAGTGGTAAGAGGGGTTATTAACCCAGTAGATATAGGTAGTGGTAAGAGGAGTTATTAACCCAGTCAGATATAGTGTAGTGGTAAGAGGAGTTATAACCCAGTCAGATATAGTGTTGTGGTAAGAGGAGTTATTAACCCAGTCAGATATAGTGTAGTGGTAAGAGGAGTTATTAACCCAGTCAGATATAGTGTAGTGGTAAGAGGAGTATTAACCAGTCAGATATAGTGTAGTGGTAAGAGGAGTTATTAAACCCAGTCAGATATAGTTGTAGTGGTAAGAGGAGTTATTAAACCAGTCAGATATAGTGTAGTGGTAAGAGGAGTTATTAACCAGTCAGATATAGTGTAGTGGTAAGAGGAGTTATTAACCCAGTCAGATATAGTGTAGTGGTAAGAGGAGTTATTAACCAGTCAGATATAAGTGTAGTGTAAGAGGAGTTATTAACCAGTCAGATATAGTGTAGTGGTGAGGAGTTATTAACCCAGTCAGATATAGTGTAGTGGTAAGAGGAGTTATTAACCCAGTCAGATATAGTGTAGTGGTAAGAGGAGGTATTAACCCAGTTCAGATATAGTGTAGTGGTAAGAGGACGTTATTAACCCAGTCAGATATAGTGTAGTGGTACAAGAGGAGTTAATTAACCCAGTCCAGCTATAGTTGTAGTGTGTAAGAGGAGTATTAACCAGTCAGATTATAGTGTAGTGGTTAAGCGGAGCGTTATAACCCAGTCAGATATAGTGTAGTGGTAAGAGGAGTTATTAAACCAGTCAGATTATAGTTTGTAGTGGTCAGAGGAGTTATTAACCCAGTCAGATATAGTGTAGTGGTAAGAGGAGTTATTAACCAGTCAGATATAGTGTAGTGGGTAAGAGGAGTTATTAACCCAGTCAGATATAGGTTGAGTGGTAAGAGGAGTTATTAACCAGTCAGATATAGTGTAGTGGTAAGAGGAGTTATTAACCCAGTCAGATATAGTGGTAAGAGGAGTTATTAACCCAGTCAGATATAGTGTAGTGGTAAGAGGAGTTATTAACCCAGTCAGATATAGTGTAGTGGTAAGAGGAGTTATTAACCCAGTCAGATATAGTGTAGTGGTAAGAGGAGTTATTAACCCAGTCAGATATAGTTGTAGTGGTAAGAGGAGTTATTAACCCAGTCAGATATAGTGTAGTGGTAAGAGGAGTTATTAACCCAGTCAGATATAGTGTAGTGGTAAGAGGAGTTATTAACCAGTCAGATATAGTGTAGTGGTAAGAGGAGTTATTAACCAGTCAGATATAGTGTAGTGGTAAGAGGAGTTATTAACCAGTCAGATATAGTGGTAAGAGGAGTTATTAACCCAGTCAGATATAGTGGTAAGAGGAGTTATTAACCAGTCAGATATAGTGTAAGTGGTAAGAGGAGTTATTAACCAGTCAGATATAGTGTAGTGGTAAGAGGAGTTATTAACCAGTCAGATATAGTGTAATGTAAGAGGAGTTATTAACCCAGTCAGATATAGTGTAGTGGTAAGAGGAGTTATTAACCAGTCAGATATAGTTGTAGTGGTAAGAGGAGTTATTAACCCAGTCAGATATAGTGTAGTGGTAAGAGGGGTTATTAACCCAGTCAGATATAGTGTAGTGATGAGGAGTTTTTAACCCCGTCAGATATAGTGTAGTGGTAAGAGGAGTTATTAACCCCGTCAGAATAGTGTAGTGGTAAGAGGTTATAACCCAGTCAGATATAGGTTAGTTTGGGAAGAGGAGTTATTAACCCAGGGCAGATATAGTGTAGTGGTAAGAGGAGTTATTAAAACCCGTCAGAATAGTGTAGTGGTAAGAGGAGTTATTAACCAGTCAGATATAGTGTAGTGGTAAGAGGAGTTATTAACCCAGTCGATATAGTTTTAGTGGTAAGAGGGTTATTAACCAGTCAGATATAGTGTAGTGGTAAGAGGAGTTATTAACCAGTCAGATATAGTGTAAGTGGTAAGAGGAAATTATTAACCCAGTCAGTATAGTGTAGTGGTAAGAGGAGTATTAACCAGTCAGATATAGTGTAGGGGGTAAGTCAGATATAGTGTAGTGGTAAGAGGAGTATTAACCAGTCAGATATAGTGTAGTGGTAAGAGGAGTTATTAACCAGTCAGATATAGTGTAGTGGTAAGAGGAGTTATTAACCAGTCAGATATAGTGTAGTGGTAAGAGGAGTTATTAACCAGTCAGATATAGTGTAGTGGTAAGAGGAGTTATTAACCAGTCAGATATAGTGTAGTGGTAAGAGGAGTTATTAACCAGTCAGATATAGTGTAGTGGTTAAGAGGAGTTATTAACCAGTCAGATATAGTGTAGTGGTAAGAGGAGTTATTAACCCAGTCAGATATAGTGTAGTGGTAAGAGGAGTTATTAACTAGTCAGATATAGTGTAGTGGTAAGAGGAGTTATTAACCAGTCAGATATAGTGTAGTGGTAAGAGGAGTTATTAAACCCAGTCAGATATAGTGTAGTGGTAAGAGGAGTTATTAACCAGTCAGATATAGTGTAGTGGTAAGAGGAGTTATTAACCCAGTCAGATATAGTGTAGTGGTAAGAGGTGTTATTAACCAGTCAGATATAGTGTAGTGGTAAGAGGAGTTATTAACCAGTCAGATATAGTGTAGTGGTGAGGAGTTATTAACCAGTCAGATATAGTGTAGTGGTAAGAGGAGTTATTAACCCAGTCAGATATAGTGTAGTGGTGAGGAGTTATTAACCCAGTCAGATATAGTGTAGTGGTAAGAGGAGTTATTAACCAGTCAGATATAGTGTAGTGGTGAGGAGTTATTAACCAGTCAGATATAGTGTAGTGGTAAGAGGAGTTATTAACCCAGTCAGATATAGTGTAGTGGTAAGAGGAGTTATTAACCCAGCATATAGACTACTGGTAATGTTACCATGGCTACGTTCAGTAGGGCCACGTTCAGCAGGCTACTGGTAATGTTACCATGGCTACGTTCAGCAGGCTACTGGTAATGTTACCATGGTTACGTTCAGCAGGTTACTGGTAATGTTACCATGGCTACGTTCAGCAAGTTACTGGTAATGTTACCATGGCTACGTTCAGTAGTCTACTGGTAATGTTACCATGGCTACGTTCAGTAGGCTACTGGTAATGTTACCATGGCTACATTCAGTAGGCTACTGGTAAAGTTACCATGGCTACATTCAGTAGGCTACTGGTAATGTTACCATGGCTACATTCAGTAGGCTACTGGTAATGTTACCATGGCTACATTCAGTAGGCTACTGGTAATGTTACCATGGCTACATTCAGTAGGCTACTGGTAATGTTACCATAGCCACGTTCAGTTGAAAAACGTTCTTGAATGTTGCAGATAGAAATTATTCCTTAATTAATATGAATGTTTTTTTCTACATAGCATATTTCTATCTGAAGGTTCCAAAATGTTGCGTCCTGCTGAACGCGCCCCAGGTAGTTAGCTATAGCTAGCTAATGAGGTAACATGACTGAACAAGTTGTAGCCTAAACAAATGGTTAACGGTCCAGTCTGCAAGTAGCCTCGTCTTAAAACAGCCCGCGATATGCTTTATGAATGGAAAATGAGGCCTGCCAATGAAAGATTGAAATAAATAAAATGTAGCGCCGGTATTACAGGTCATGTCTTTTGAACGGTAGCCTAAGGGCTAGAATCAAGCCGTTTTTCTCTGAGGAAAACAGGGCGACTTGGCTACGTCGGCTCCAGAACCTGGACATTAAATGCGGTGGGAAAAGTGGGAGGGTTGAGAGAGACTCTCTCTCTTTGCAGTGTAGGGCTAGGGCGGGACACCAAGCCCTGGCCTGGACACTAATTACACAGCCTGGTTTATGACTCAACTAATGGCTAAAAAGAAAGAAAGAAAAAACTACTCAAAGACTGCAGTCAGTTAAGTCAGTGGACATATTGAGGAGTGGTTGTTTTCATATTTAGTCATAGCCTCATTTCTGTCGGTCGGTTGGTTGGTTGGTTGGTTGGTTGGTTGGTTGCAGCCTGTGTGGTAATTTTAGTTGGAGGTCATAGGCCAAATAAGGTTATTACGCATTACAATGTAAGATATTAATGTAAGGACACACACAGATGTATTTACTGTAGCAGACAGACAGAGACAGATAGGCAGACAGAGAGCTGCTGGTAAAAAAAGCAACGTGGCGATATGGCCATGATCCATCCACTGATCCACACCAGGGGTCTATTCATTAGTAGGACACCGTTGCAAAACGTTTGCTTCTGTTTGGTTTCTAGTGAATACAGCCCAGGCCTGCCTGACTACAGTCGTGGTCAAAAGTTTTGAGAATGACACAAATACTAATTTTCACAAAGTCTGCTGCCTCAGTTTTGATGATGGCAATTTGCATATACTCCAGAATGTCATGAAAAGTGATCAGATGAATTGCAATTAATTGCAAAGTCCCTCTTTGCCATGAAAATGAACTTAATCCCAAAAATACATTTCCACTGCATTTCAGCCCTGCCACAAAAGGACCAGCTGCCATCATGTCAGTGATTCTCTTGTTAACACAGGTGAGAGTGTTGACGAGGACAAGGCTGGAGATCACTCTGTCATGCTGATTGAGTTAGAATAACAGACTGGAAGCTTTAAAAGGAGGGTGGTGCTTGAAATCATTGTTCTTCCTCTGTTAACCATGGTTACCTGCAAGGAAACACGTGCCGTCATCATTGCTTTGCACAAAAAGGGCTTCACAGGCAAGGATATTGCTGCAAGTAAGATTGCACCAAAATCAACCATTTATCGGATCATCAATAACTTCAAGGAGAGAGGTTCAATTGTTGTGAAGAAGGCTTCAGGGCGCCCAAGAAAGTCCAGCAAGTGCCAGGACCATCTCCTAAAGTTGATTCAGCTGCGGGATCGTGGCACCACCAGTGCAGAGCTTGCTCAGGAATGGCAGCAGGCAGGTGTGAGTGCATCTGCACGCACAGTGAGGCGAAGACTTTTGGAGAATGGCCTGGTGTCAAGAAGGGCAGCAAAGAAGCCACTTCTCTCCAGGAAAAACATCAGGGACAGACTGATATTCTGCAAAAGGTACAGGGATTTGACTGCTGAGGACTGGGGTAAAGTCATTTTCTCTGATGAATCCCCTTTCCGATTGTTTGGGCCATCCGGAAAAAAGCTTGTCCGGAGAAGACGAGGTGAGCGCTACCATCAGTCCTGTGTCATGCCAACAGTAAAGCATCCTGAGACCATTCATGTGTGGGGTTGCTTCTCAGCCAAGGGAGTGGGCTCACTCACAATTTTGCCTAAGAACACAGCCTTTTCCAGCATGATGGAGCACCTTGCCATAAGGCAAAAGTGATAACTAAGTGGCTCGGGGAACAAAACATCAAAATGTTGGGTCCATGGCCAGGAAACTCCCCACACCTTAATCCCATTGAGAACTTGTGGTCGATCCTCAAGAGGCGGCTGGACAAACAAAAACCCACAAATTCTGACAAACTCCAAGCATTGATTATGCAAGAATGGCCTGCCATCAGTCAGGATGTGACCCAGAAGTTAATTGACAGCATGCCAGAGCGGATTGCAGAGGTCTTGAAAAAGAAGGGTCAACACTGCAAATATTGACTCTTTGCATAAACTTAATGTAATTGTCAATAAAAGCCTTTGACACTTATTGAATGCTTGTAATTATACTTCAGTATACCATAGTAACATCTGACAAAAATATCTCATAACACTGAAGCAGCAGACTTTGTGAAGACCAATACTTGTGTCATTCTCAAAACTTTTGACCACGACTGTACATTTGCATACATTTGTATGTCTAGTAGAATCATTTATAAAAAAACGAACAAAACCTTTTCTGATCTGTTCAAATGGAACCCACAAAAAGTCCTACTGACAGTGGAATAAAATTGGCAGAAACCATTAGGGCTATACAAAAGAGAGATGGAGAGAGGGTGAGGGAGAAAGAGTGAAGGGGGGGGGGGGGGGGGGGAGGGAGAGAAGGAGACAGAAGAGTGGTTCTCTACAGACAACAGAATAGATAGCCTAGTTGTGTCCTTTCAGCAAGGCCGCGTCTGTCCTGTCACCATGACAACTGCTAGGATGGCTCTCAGGAGGATGATGTGCAGCTGATAAACTCAATTACAATAATAAAAACACTCGCTATTCCAAAGTGCATGAGATTACCATCAATGGTGGGACAGAAAAACGATTGAATAGCCTTGAAGTCTTTAACAGACGGGGGGGCATATGTAGTTATACGGTTTGAGCTTTTAAAAAAAAAGTTGTTACTGACTTAAGATCAGCTTGTCTTTAAAGCACAGAGCAGTTTGGATCCATCACTGTCACTGTAACTGACTTCAGATCACCTTGTCTTTAAAAGAGGCAATCTGCAGTTGCTGCATCTATTTTTGGACTTAGAAATGAACGATATGTACCCACTGATTCTTGAAGAATATCACTTATAAATTCCTCATGAGCTTAGTTCAACTGTCGTTCCCCATCAGAACCCCAAATAGGAACTTGTTTTACTCCAATCTTTGTAAACAATGTAAACAAACACTGTAAAGCCTCAACACATTGTTAATACTATAAAACGTTGATATCATGGATGGTCAGTCCTTGAATCCATTGCTCTGTCTATGAATTTGAGAGTGGTTACATTTCTTCAGCCCCGTCTCTCAGATTTTTTACAGAAATGGGCTGGGATGGCGCTTTGTTATTGTTTCAACTGCTGATTGCCACTTTAAGAAAACCACTTGTGATTAGGAGATGAGGTACCACAAACAAATATTTTGTACCCCATTGATTAGATAGGCTACACCTACAGTGAGGGAAAAAAGTATTTGATCCCCTGCTGATTTTGTACGTTTGCCAACTGTTTGGAGGAGGAGGAATGCTGCCTATGACCCCAAGAACACCATCCCCACCGTCAAACATGGAGGTTTTCAAGGTTTTACTGTTAACCTATAAAGCGTTACATGGGCTTGCTCCTACCTATCTTTCCGAGTTGGTCCTGCCGTACATACCAATACGTACGCTACGGTCACAAGACGCAGGCCTCCTAATTGTCCCTAGAATTTCTAAGCAAACAGCGGGAGGCAGGGCTTTCTCCTATAGATCTCCATTTTTATGGAACAGTCTGCCTACCCATGTGAGAGACGCAGACTCGGTCTCAACCTTTAAGTCTTTACTGAAGACTTATCTCTTCAGTAGGTCATATGATTGAGTGTAGTCTGGCCCAGGAGTGTGAAGGTGAACGGAAAGGCTCTGGAGCAACGAACGGCCCTTGCTGTCTCTGCCAGGCCGGTTCCCCTCTCCACTGGGGTTCTCTGCCTCTAACCCTGTTGCAGGGGCTGAGTCACTGGCTTGCTGGTGCTCTTTCATGCCGTCCCTGGGAGGGGTGCGTCACTTGAGTGGGTTGAGTTACTGACGTGATCTTCCTGTCTGGGTTGGCGCCCCCCCTTGGTTTGTGCTGTGGTGGAGACCTCTGTGGGCTATACTCGGCCTTGTCTCAGGATTGTAAGTTGGTGGTTGGGGATATCCCTCTAGTGGTGCGGGGGCTGTGCTTTGGCAGAGTGGGTGGGGTTATATCCTTCCTGTTTGGCCCTGTCCGGGGGTTTCTTCGGATGGGGCCACAGTGTCTCCGGACCGCTCCTGTCTCAGCCTCCAGTATTTATGCTGCAGTAGTTTATGTGTCGGGGGGCTGGGGTTAGTTGGTTATACCTGGAGTACTTCTCCTGTCTTATCCAGTGTCCTGTGTGAATTTAAGTATGCTCTCTCTAATTCTCTCGTTCTCTCTTTCTCTCTGAGAACCTGAGCCCTAGGACCATACGTCAGGACTACCGGGCATGATGACACCTTGCTGTCCCCAGTCCGCCTGGCCTTGCTGCTATTCCAGTTTCAACTGTTCTGCCTGCGGTTACGAAACCCCTACCTGTCCCAGACCTGCTGTTTTCAACTCTTAATGATCGGCTATGAAAAGCCAACTGAGAGACCTGAGCCCTAGGACCATACGTCGGGACTACCGGCCGTGGTGACTCCTTGCTGTCCCCAGTCCGCCTGGCCTTGCTGCTATTCCAGTTTCAACTGTTCTGCCTGCGGTTATGGAACCCCTACCTGTCCCAGACCTGCTGTTTTCAACTCTTAATGATCGGCTATGAAAAGCCAACTGAGATTTATTCCTGATTATTATTTGACCATGCTTGTCACTTATGAACATTTTTGAACATCTTGGCATGGTTCTGTTATAATCTCCACCCGGCACAGCCAGAAGAGGACTGGCCACCCCTCATAGCCTGGTTCCTCTCTAGGTTTCTTCCTAGGTTTTCGCCTTTCTAGGGAGTTTTTCCTAGCCACCGTGCTTCTACACCTGCATTACTAGCTGTTTGGGGTTTTAGGCTGGGTTTCTGTACAGCACTTCGAGATATTAGCTGATGTAAGAAGGGCTATATAAAATAAAATTGATTGAAATTGATTGAGGTCGAAACATTATGCTTTGGGGGTGTTTTTCTGATAAGGGGACAGGACAAATTCACCGCATCAAAGGGACGATGGACGGGGCCATGTACCGTCAAATCTTGGGTGAGAACCTCCTTCCTTGAAAATGGGTCGTGGATGGGTATTCCAGCATGACAATGACCCAAAACACACGGCCAAGGCAACAAAGGACTGGCTCAAGAAGAAGCACATTAAGGTCCTGGAGTGGCCTAGCCAGTCTCCAGACCTTAATTCCATAGAAAATCTGTGGAGGAAGCTGAAGGTTCGAGTTGCCAAACGTCAGCCTCGAAACCTTAATGACTTGGAGAAGATCTGCAAAGAGGAGTGGGACAAAATCCCTCCTGAGATGTGTGCAAACCTGGTGGCCAACTACAAGAAACGTCTGACCTCTGTGATTGCCAACAAGGGTTTTGCCACCAAATACTAAGTCATGTTTTGCAGAGGGGTCAAATACTTATTTCCCTCATTAAAATGCAAATCAATTTATAACATTTTTTACATGTGTTTTTCTGGATTTTGTTGTTGTTATTCTGTCTCTTACTGTTCAAATAAACCTACCATTAAAATTATAGACTGATAATTTCTTTGTCAGTGGGCAAACGTACAAAATCAGCAGGGGATCAAATACTTTTTTCCCTCACTGTAGGCATCATGGCAGTGCATCACGAGCACAATGGAACAATCAAATCATTTGGTAGCTACAGATAACTGCAGAAATAAAGCAAACAGCAACATACAGTGTCTTAATAGAGTGTTGGGCCAATCAGAGAGTGCCAGAACAGCTTCAGTGTGTCTTGGCATAGATTCTACAAGTGTCTGGAACTCTATTGGAGGGATGCGACACCATTCTTCCACAGCAAATTCCATCATTTGGTGTTTTGTTTATGGTGGTGGAAAACACAGTCTCATACACCGCTCCAGAATCTCCCATAACTGTTCAATTGGGTTGAGATCTGGTGACAGACTCTTTTCGACGTCACTGAGATCTCTTCTAGCCATGGTAGCCAAAATAATGGGCAACTGGGCTTTTTCTTATTATTATTATTTTTTTTTCCCATACATGACCCTAAGCATGATGGGACGTTAATTGCTTAATTAACTCAGGAAACACACCTGTCTGGAAGCACCTGCTTTCAATATACTTTATCATTTAATCAAGTGTTTGCTTTATTTTGGCAGTTACCTGTAGCTAGTAATGCAGGGCTCAACATTAAGGCTTGTCCTCTTGTCTGGAAGAAGTTTTTATATATTTTTATAGTAGGACAAGAATAATATACATTTAATTTGTCTGAATGGACAAGTAAAAAAAACTAACAAATAAATCACAATAATTACTCTGATCAGAATTGGATCTCTTTTCCATGTACACAAATAAAAAAAAGCCTACAGGTCAAAGTGTAGGTGATATGCATAATGACTACAGCTTCGTGTCCAAACCCATGCGCCAGAAAATGTAGCCAAACTTTAATGAGACCTTTAATTGCATATACATAGGCTACAGTGGCTTGCGAAAGTATTCACCCCCCTTGGCATTTTTCCTATTTTGTTGCCTTACAACCTGGAATTAAAATTGTTTTTTTGGGGGATTGTATCATTTGATTTACACAACATGCCTACCACTTTGAAGTTGCAAAATATATATTTTTGTGTGAAGCAAACAAGAAATAAGACAAAAAAACTTGAGCGTGCATAACTATTCACCCCCCACAAAGTCAATACTTTGTAGAGCCACCTTTTGCAGCAATTACAGCTGCAAGTCTCTTGGGGTATGTCTCTATAAGCTTGGCATATCTAGCCACTGGGATTTTGGCCCATTCTTCAAGGCAAAACTGCTCCATCTCCTTCAAGTTGGATGGGTTCCGCTGGTGTACAGCAATCTTTAAGTCATACCACAGATTCTCAATTGGATTGAGTTCTGGGCTTTGACTAGGCCATTCCAAGACATTTAAACGTTTCCCCTTAAACCACTTGAGTGTTGCTTTAGCAGTATGCTTAGGGTCATTGTCCTGCTGGAAGGTGAACCTCCATCCCAGTCTCAAATCTCTGGAAGACTGAAACAGGTTTCCCTCAAGAATTTCCCTGTATTTAGCACCATCTATCATTCCTTCAATTCTGACCAGTTTCCCAGTCCCTGCCGATGAAAAACATCCCACAGCATGATGCTGCCACCACCATGCTTCACTGTGGGGATGATGTTCTCGGGGTGATGTGAGGTGTTGGATTTGCGCCAGACATAGCGTTTTCCTTGATGGCCAAAAAGATTTTAGTCTCATCTCAAAAGAGTTTTGGTGGGCGGCCCTCTCTTGGCAGGTTTGTTGTGGTGCCATATTCTTTCCATTTTTTAAATAATGGATTTAAATGGTGTTTTGTGGGATGTTCAAAGTTTCAGATATTGTTTTATAACCCAACCCTGATCTGTACTTCTCCACAACTTTGTCCCTGACCTGTTTGGAGAGCTCGTTGGTCTTCATGGTGCCGCTTGCTTGGTGGTGCCCCTTGCTTAGTGGTGTTGCAGACTCTGGGGCCTTTCAGAACAGGTGTATATATACTGAGATCATGTGACACTTAGATTGCACACAGGTGGACTTTATTTATCTAATTATGTGACTTCTGAAGGTAATTGGTTGCACCAGATCTTATTTAGGGGCTTCATAGCAAAGGGGGTGAATACATATGCACGCACCACTTTTCCGTTATTTATTTTTAGAATTTTATTAAACAAGTTATTTTTTTCATTTCACTTCACCAATTTGGACTATTTTGTGAATGTCCATTACATGAAATCCAAATAAATATCCATTTAAATTACAGGCTGTAATGCAACAAAATAGGAAAAAATGCCAAGGGAGATGAATACGTTTGCAAAACAATGTAGACGCTAGTCATGTTTGACAAATATAATGAAGGATAATTAACGTTAACGTCTAAAGGCTTGATTCTGTCAACGAGACACGGTTTGTTCAGATCAAAATGGTCACAAGAGCGGAGAGTGAAGGACAGTGCCTGTTGGCGCACCGCACATCACCCACCTTGAATCAGAGGAGGCAGTCAGCATTTTCAAACTATTTAACCATAACGGTTTACAACCTGGACGTTTTATGTAATTTTAAGAAGCTTGTCTTACCTTGTTTCAAAGTAGCCTAGCCAAAATACAACCGGAATTATTCTATAAAAACACTTAATATGCCATTGAAAATGTCACATGAAACCGCTCGCACGTGCGGTGTGCTTTTGATAACAGTGTTTTCCCGCTAATTACATTTTGGAACATTCGCGAACAGCCTACAGCCATGTGCGCTTTAAGCTTATAATATGAAGAAATCAAACTTTATTAACATTTTAAGCGAAATGGTCTGATCTGTTGCATCAGCCTCATAGAGCCCCACAGTGGAGGTGTCATAATACCCATAAAACCTAGCGGTCAAACAGGGAAATCTTTCCAATCATTTTCCCACCATTTATATTTCCCATTGGGGATTTTAGAAACACTTAAAATAAGGGCTGTCTTTCGTGTAAATCTCTCTACGACAAGGTGACTTTTATCAATATATTCGCCTGTATTTACCCCCCAAAAATGAAATGCTAATGTGGCTATCATAAACAACTACAAATGCCATGATGATCTCGACGAGACTGCCGAATCGAGGCAAAGGTAAGAATCTCTGGATTAACTATCTGTTAGCTTAATGTAGTAATGAATAAATTGGCTAAATCTTTTTAAATTCTGTGTACTGTTTTGTGCAAGTTTGAAAAGGTGTCAGCTAGAGATGATGTGCAGGGATTTGTAGTCTTGCATGATGTGCAGGGATTTGTAGTCTTGCATGATGTGCAGGGATTTGTAGTCTTGCATGATGTGCAGGGATTTGTAGTCTGATGTCTACGTTGATGCTAATTAGCATTTTAGAATCTGAGAGTAAATAGAGCCCAATATATTGATAAAAGTCACCTTCTCTGAGATGTACATGGTTATCAAAACGTTACGCCAGAGTAATCCCAAAAATAAATGGTGGAAAAACGATTGGAACCATTTCCCTGTTTGACCGACTAGGCTTTATGGGTATTAAGACACCTCCACTGTGGGGCTCTATGAGGCTGATGCAACAGATCAGACCTTGCCTGCAAATGTGTAAAATGTTCCTTACAAGCCAGATTGTTGAATAAAATTACATTTAAAAATCTTACTCTACCGGTTGTCTGTGCATTTTGTCATTCAGCTGCTCGAAATTTGAGACAAAATATCTACAGGAAAGTATTGTTTAGCCCGACTTGTTAGAGAGCTGGTAAGTATAGATGCGGTAAAGCCAGAGTCGCACATTCAACAAATCTGATCTAACAAAGTGGATATTCGTCAAATCCGTCATTGATTTATGCATTGTAACAGGCCAACAATGTTGTTACTTAAGTCCAATTTAGAAGAAGTGACTGTTAAACGCTAACTCTCGTTCGTATAAGCTGGTTAGCATATCTAGCATACAGAAATTAGCGGTGGGTAGTCAAACATTTATTTTTAACTGTAATGTGGTTGATTGGTAACAATAGCGTGAACATGTTGTTCTTCTACTAATCTCACTGCAACTCCCCTCCATGTCTCCGAACCACTACTTTGTATCCTTTTCTCTCTCGCTCTCCTCCAACACTACTCACTCTGCCCCTACTCAGATGGTAATGCGCCGTCGCAACCTTCGCTCTCTCTCTCTCCCGCTACTCTCTCCTCTTCCATCCTATCATCTCTTCCCTCTGCTCAATCCTTCTCCCTCCGATCTCCTGATTCTGCCTCCTCAACTGTCCTCTCCTCTCTTTCTGCATCCTTTGACTCTCTATGTCCCCTATCCTCCCGGCCGGCTCGGTCCTCCCCTCCAGCTCCGTGGCTTGACGACTCATTGCGAGCACACAGAACAGGGCTCCGGGCAGCCGAGCGGAAATGGAGGAAAACTAGACTCCCTGCGGACCTGGCATCTTTTCACTCCCTCCTCTCTACATTTTCTTCATCTGTTTCTGCTGCTAAAGCCACTTTCTACCACTCTAAATTCCAAGCATCTGCCTCTAACCCTAGGAAGCTCTTTGCCACCTTCTCCTCCCTGCTGAATCCTCCCCCCCTCCTCCCTCTCTGTGGATGACTTCGTCAACCATTTTGAAAAGAAGGTTGACGACATCCGATCCTCGTTTGTTAAGTCAAATGACACTGCTGATCCTGCTCACCCTATGCTTTGACTTCTTTCTCCCCTCTCTCTCCAGATGAAATCTTGCGACTTGTGATGGCCGGCCGCCCAACAACCTGCTCGCTTGACCCTATCCCCTCCTCTCTTCTCCAGACCATCTCCGGTGACCTTCTCCCTTACCTCACCTCGCTCATCAACTCATCCTTGACCGCTGGCTATGTCACTTCCATCTTCAAGAGAGCGAGAGTTGCACCCCTTCTCAAAAAACCAACACTTGATCCCTCTGATGTCAACAACTACAGACCAGTATCCCTTCTTTCTTTTCTCTCCAAAATTCTTGAGCGTGCCGTCTCTAGCCAACTCTCCTGCCATCTCTCTCAGAATTACCTTCTTGATCCAAACCAGTCAGGTTTCAAGACTGGTCATTCAACTGAGACTGCTCTTCTCTGTGTCACGGAGGCTCTCCGCACTGCTAAAGCTAACTCTCTCTCCTCTGCTCTTGTCCTTCTAGACCTGTCTGCTGCCTTTGATGCTGTGAACCATCAGATCCTTCTCTCCACCCTCTCCGAGTAGGGCATCTCCGGCGTGGCTCACTCTTGGATTGCGTCCTACCTGACCGGTCGCTCCTACCAAGTGGCGTGGCGAGAATCTGTCTCCGCACCACGTGCTCTCACCACTGGTGTCCCCCAGGGCTCAGTTCTAGGCCCTCTCCTATTCTCGCTATACACCAAGTCACTTGGCTCTGTCATATCCTCACATGGCATCTCCTATCATTGCTACGCAGACGACACACAACTAATCTTCTCCTTTCCCCCTTCTGATAACCAGGTGGCGAATCGCATCTCTGCATGTCTGGCAGACATATCAGTGTGGATGACGGATCACCACCTCAAGCTGAACCTCGGCAAGACGGAGCTGCTCTTCCTCCCGGGGAAGGACTGCCCGTTCCATGATCTCGCCATCACGGTTGACAACTCAGTTGTGTCCTCCTCCCAGAGTGCGAAGAGCCTTGGCGTGACCCTGGACAACACCCTGTTGTTCTCCGCTAACATCAAGGCGGTGACCCGATCCTGTAGGTTCATGCTCTACAACATTCGGAGAGTACGACCCTGCCTTACACAGGAAGCGGCACAGATCCTAATCCAGGCACTTGTCATCTCCCGTCTGGATTACTGCAACTCGCTGTTGGCTGGGCTCCCTGCCTGTGCCATTAAACCCCTACAACTCATCCAGAATGCCGCAGCCCGTCTGGTGTTCAACCTTCCCAAGTTCTCTCACGTTACCCCGCTCCTCCGAACACTCCACTGGCTTCCAGTTGAAGCTCGCATCTGCTACAAGACCATGGTGCTTGCCTATGGAGCTGTGAGGGGAACGGCACCTCCGTACCTTCAGGCTCTGATCAGTGCCTACACCCAAACGAGGGCATTGCGTTCATCCACCTCTGGCCTGCTGGCCCCCCTTCCTCTGCGGAAGCACAGTTCCCGCTCAGCCCAGTCAAAACTGTTCGTTACTCTGGCACCCCAATGGTGGAACAATCTCCCTCACGACGCCAGGACAGCGGAGTCACTCACCACCTTCCGGAGACACTTGAAACCCCACCTCTTTAAGGAATACCTGGGATAGGATAAAGTAATCCTTCTACCTCCCCTTACAACCCCCCCCCCAAAAAAAAAAAAGAAAAAGAAAAAAAAACATTGTAAAGTGGTTATCCCACTGGCTATAAGGTGAATGCACCAATTTGTAAGTCACTCTGGATAAGAGCGTCTGCTAAATGACATAAATGTAAATGTAAAATGTGTTGGGGTTGACATCCATACAAGCATTATACTCCAATTTGTACCTCAACATAGTGTGAAATACACATATCAAGAATAGCCTTGGCAACTTGGGATCTTTCCTCCAAGATCGTTTCCTTCCCGCATCTATACTGAACAAAACTATAGATGCAACATGTAAAGTGTTGGTCCCATTTTTCATGAGCTGAAATAAAAGTTCCCAGAAATGTTCCATACGCACAAAATGCTTATTTCTCTAAAATTGTCTGCACAAATGTGTTTACATCCCTGTTAGTGACCATTTCTCCTTTGCTAAAATAATCCATCCACCTAACAGGTGTGGCATATTAAAAAGCGGATCAAACCGCATGCTCATTACACAGGTGCACCTTGTGCTGGGTGGGTGCTGAGGAGTATTTCTGTCTGTAATAAAGCCCTTCTGTGGGGGAGAAAAACTCATTCTGATTGGCTGGGCCTGGCTCCCTAGTGGGTGGGCCTGGGAGGGCACAGGCCAACCCCTTGGGAGCCAGGCCCAGCTCTGTCCCTGCCCAGTCATGTGAAATCCATAGATTAGGGCCTATGTTGCGTTTATATTTTTGTTGAGTATATATGGTTCAGTTCAGCACCAAGGTAAAGTTAATTTATATTGGATTTTCGGTTCTCTCTCGTCGGTAGCTATTGGACCAAGTATGCCATGACAATGAAAATGGTATATTCTGAATCAGGGGAGGATGAAGAACAATCGACAGTGTGAATTTTGTATTATTTTATTTGGGTTTCAATGTTTAAAAAAAATTGAATTCACACACAAAAAGTGTTGATTGTTCTCCAACCTCCCCTGATTCATTGTAAACGAATGCTTGGTTCAATAGCTATTGACGAGAGAAAACCGAACAAGTTAACTTGACCGAACCACATATCTACTGGCTCTCTAAAAAGTCGGGTAAACAATACTTTCCTGTGGATATTTTGTCTCAAATTTCGAACAGCTTAAGGTCAAACCATACAGGCAACCGTAGAGTAAATTAACATTTTATTTATTCAACATTACGGCTTGTAAGGAACATTTACACGATTTTGCAGGCATTCGTTTCAGGCTGTATATACCATTTAATTGTGTATTAGAGCCTGATTAATCAGTCTAAACTGACACCACCAAGACAGGCAGGTGCAGCGCAGGTGAATTTCAACAGGTAACGTTTGCAGCGGTGACATGGGGTCTAGTTTATTAGCGGCAAATAGAAAGCTTTCTACAAACTCTTTAGCTAGTTATAAAGCTAAATGTTATAAAATGTCTATTAAGGCAATGAGCTAACTTGCCAAGACAGCTGACATCTCAAATTCTACAACAAAATAACGTCGTTGGAGTAAATAAATAAGCAAGGTCCGGTTGGGAAACAGGTCAGGTAAAATGGCCTGGATAACTAGTTAGCTAGCTGGCTAACGTTACCTAACTGTTAACCCAGATCAGCATCTATACACAGCTCTCTTGATAAGCCAGCTAACTAGCTACTTTGAAATATGTCCGAAACAAACTAAACAAAAGGGGGTCCGAAAACAGAACATATGGTTGTTACCTGTTGAAGCTTCGTCTTGAATGAGCTATTCAGAAAGCTAGCTAGCCAACTGGCTAACGTCAGTGCATTCCAGTTAATGCGCGGCTTCGTCGAGACGCGTTGTGCGTGTCCGTCAGTCGTGGAAAATGACAAGATCGAATTAATTTACGAACCGATGACAGATTCATCTGGTTTCAGTGTTGTCTTATGGCATGGCTGCTAAACAGGCTGATCACTCTCCGGCTTGTTGTTTGTACAGAGGTCCAACCCCGCTTTTCCAGGCTAGAAATGCTTCGCGGAACTGACGACATTTCAGCACCTTTTTTTTCTGGACAGCGTGATGCGCGTTCACGAACTACTATGTGCGCGCACTTCGATTATTCTGGGAATGAACAGCTAGGGGCACTGCAGATCGTGTTTGAGGGAATTGGACTAACATCAAATTCAGCCAAACAAGAGAGGAGACGACTGATTGTAGGCTATAGTACACAGAGACTGCAACACAGAAACAAGCACACACAGAGACACTTAGACTGCGTTTAGACACGAATTGGTCTTTTGACCAATCAGATAAGCTCTGAAAAAGATCTGATGTGAAAAGTTATGTTGTGATTGGTCAAAAGACCAAGTGAGAAAAAAATCAAAATTGGGCTGCCTATCTAGACACAGATAGGCAGAAAGAAATACACACACACACACAAACAAACACAAACAAACGAGAGAGAGACAAAGAGAGTAGGCTACATGTAGTATTTTGGTCAGCGGGTGTCAGTGTTACTTTAGAAATCAGGTAGCAGGCTGTTATCTCTATCTCTCGCTCTCTCTTTCTCTCTCTCTCTCCTATCTCTCTCTATCTCTCTCTCTGTTGGTATGTCTCATCTATCTCGGTCTCTCTCTTGTCTCGTAGATCTCTCTATTATTATCTCTATGTCTCTTCTCTCTCTCTTCTCTACCTCCTCTGTCTCTACTCTATCTCTTATTCATCTGTTCTAGCGCTCGCTCTCTCTTCTTCGATCTATCTCTCTCTCCTTGTCTCTCTTCTCATCTCTCTAGTCAAGCTACACTAAGAGTCGAGGCTCTCTATCTCTCTCGTATCTCTCTCTCATCTCCTCTCTCTCTCCACTATCTCTCTCTCTCATCTACTCTCTCTTCTCTCTCTCACTCTATCTCTCTCTATCCTCTGTCTATCTCTCTCTCTCTCTTTGTGTCTGATGGAGTCCATTAATAAAATGTTTAGCTATTTTTCAAATCAGTGGATAACATTGAAATGGATACAGTAAATCAGTGGATAACATTGAAATGGATACAGTAAGAACTGAAACAGCATGACTAATCCTACTACTCAATCTGCCATGCCAACTCACCTGGGTAGAGTGTGATTATAAAAATGAAAACCAAACATCAGATAGGAACGCTAATATCCCCTAAATATCATTAGTTGCTGATGTGTGCTTTCAGAGTTTTTTGGGCAGTGTTTGAGTTGACCGCAACCATGACTAGCCCTCTGACTATGGTTGCCCTCTCACGGTCCTTACGGTAAGGAGAGTGATTAAGTCTTAAGTCAAAACAGACCCTGAAGAAGATTGGTTGAAAAACAGGAAGTGCTGAATCGGCTGGATCCTTGATGACACCTGGGCCTTTTCTCAATTGGATTTGCTCAACTCCTGCATCCTCTTTTCTCAGACCTCTCTGGCCTCCTTTTGAAAAGGGTCAAAGGTCATCTAGGAGAGGCGGCGAGGAGAAGGAAATGCACTTGTATGAAATGAGACTATCCTTCTGCAATTGCGCGTCATCAGGCAAATTACATTTACAGGGTGGAATCTCAAAATAAATGTATAAAGTGATAAAAACAAATGTAGTTAGTTGTGCAAGACATTTTATAGATACAAATAATAAAGTAGCATATCTTTTTTAAACGTGCATGGTTTTCTCTTCCGGCAATAAAACACACTCTTAGAAAAAAAGGTTCCTTATAGATCCGAAAAGGGTTCTGTCGCTTGCTTCTATATAGAACCCTTTTATAGAGTTCTTTGATCAGAACCATAGAGGTTCCTCTTCACTGATCCAAAATGGTTCCATATGGAACCCTTCCTGGTGCCATTTATGATTTATTAAATAGTAATATTTTTTTGCAAATAATATAATTTAACAAACAATTAAATAATTGACAAAAGAATACCAGCATAGTTTTTAGAATGTTTCATTATATGCAAACGTAGTTTGGAAATGTGCACTGGTGGCCAGGGAGGCATCTCTTTGTTTGAATGATGACCCACATCAACTCTGGCTGTCTTCTTTACAATACAATACAATACAGCTTTGTCCATTAGTTACAGCAAACATGTGGCTTCTGCTCCGTTCTCAACCCCACCAAACAGCAGACCTCACACATACAGTTGAGACCAGCACAGGATCAAGCTGCAGTGCAGAGCCCCTGGATGGAGAGCATGTTGTTGGGTTAAGGGCCTTGCTCAATAACCCAATGGTAGGGGAATGTTTTGAGGATGTGAACTCAGCAGCCCTCCAGTTGTCAGATCAATTCCACACATATTTTCCAGGGCCCGGCCTGGGATTCGAACCGGCCACCTTTCGGCCACAGGTCCAACTACCACCAGTATGGGTTGTGGCCTGGACTGGTTTACAGAGAAAAATTAAAAATAAACAAGTAAAAACATGAGTTAATCTCTCCAAAATGAAGTCAAGAATGCTATGCAGCCATATAATTATTAGGATGTAGAAGAACAACTTACATGCAGTTGTTGTCAGCAGCAGCCGAAAGAGAGATCCTCTGATAATTCTGTGTTACTGCCAGACTGAGTAAAACATAGATAGTGTGTTAAAAGCAGTGGTGTAAATTACTCAAGTAAAAATACTTTAAAGTACTACAAAAGCAGTGGTGTAAATTACTTAAGTAAAAATACTTTAAAGTACTACTTACTATCTATCTTTTCAACAACTTTTACTTCACTACATTCCTAAATAAAATAATGTACTTTTTACTCCATACATTTTCCCTGACACCCAAAAGTACTCATTACATTTTGAATGCTTAGCAGGACAGGAAAATGGTCAAATTCCCGCACTTATCAAGAGAACATTCCTGGTCATCCCTACTGCCACTGGTCTACCCGACTCACTAAACACACATGCTTCGTTTGTAAATGATGTCTGAGTGTTGGCGTGTGCCCCTGGCTATCCGTAAATAAATAAAAACAAGAATGGTTCCATCTGGTTTGCTTAATACAAGGAATTTGAAATTATTTATACTTTAACCTTTGATACTTAAGTATGTTTAAAACCAAATACTTTTAGACTTTTGTCTTAGGTAGTAATTTACTGGGTGACTCACTTTTGCTTGAGTCATTTTCTATTAAATTATTTTACTTTTACTCAACTTTGACAATTGGGTACTTTTTCCACCACTGGTTAAAAGTCATGTAATGATTAACTTGACTATTGAATCACCAAGACTTATTATACATAATTTATTATAAATACTTTATACATACCCCCTCAGTCAGCAAACAGTCTTCTAATGGCTTCATGAAACATAGTCCCCACAATTGACTCTACACTGAAATACTAAAAGAAAAGTAACAATTAGCTAATTGCCAAAGTCTGTAGCTCTATTTGGTATATCCCATAATACAAATATATATTTATTTAAAGAGTTGACTGGCGAGCTTGTAAAGTGGTGAATTAAAGTAGCCTAGCTTTTTCTGTTTAGTTAGCTAAGTAAGCTAGCTAGCTAGGTTACAAACATGCTCACATTTTAAAAATGTTATAATGTTTATTTATCTAGCCTGTGGTTTATCATATGACTTTGGAGTCATATATTTGAATTAAATAATCAACTTTGGTTACCTTAATACGTTGAAAAATAAGTGCTAATTGGTAGGCTACGTGCACGTTGGTTCAACCACCATAGTCTTGCATCATGCTGGAATGGCAGTTGGTTTTTGAATCGGAATGGCAGTTACATTTTGAAATGAACAAAATGTTTTATATGGAACCCCTTTTTTTACCTAAGAGTGTATGCTTTTATTAAAAAAATAATATTTCCTCTTGCTTTTAGCTAGAACTTAGCTGTTTGCCACTCAGACCTGGCAACAATGTTGCAAAATATGAATTTGATCTTCCCCCTGTCATAGACAGCTAACGTTGTCAGACGTCAGCTAACCATTTTTCTGACCAGGCAAAATCATGCAGCATCATTAATATGGATATAAATGTCAATGCAAAACAGCTGAAACAAATTAAAAGGGAATGTTAGCTGTCGTAAGGCCTCCTGTAGCTCAGTCGGTAGAGCACGGCGCTTGCAACGCCAGGGTTGTAGGTTCGATTCCCACGGGGGGGCCAGTATGAAAAATGTACGCACTCACTAACTGTAAGTCGCTCTGGATAAGATGCTAAATGACTAAAATGTAGATGTAGAATTCAGAGTTTGATGTGACTGGGTTTGCTGTTGTTTTCTAAAATCCCGATTACACTCTGGGGTAGGGATAGAACCCTCAAGGTTCTTTGCCTTTACTGGGTATAGAACCTTTTTCACACAAAAAAATAAAATAAAAATAAACAATTTTGTATTCAGGCTATAACACAACAAAATGTGGAATAGGTCAAGGGGTATGAATACTTTCTGAAGGCACTGTATGCTTGATGCTCTTTTTGCATATGATAGCAAGGCTCTACACCGGTGGCCTGGCCACCAAAACAACATCAAATAACCTTGTTATCCACCTGGTCTAGAGTGGCTGCTATATCCCTGTAGAATGGTCCACCACCCAAAGGACATCCAGCCAACTTGGTTATGGTAAGTATTGGAGTCAACAAGGGCCAGCATCCCTGTGGAATGCTTTCGACACCTTGGAGAGTCCATGCCCCGACGAATTGAGGCTCTTCTGAGGTAAAAATGGGGTGCAACTCAATATTAGGAAGGTGTCCTTAATGTTTTGTACACTCTGTGTAAAAGTGCACTACTTTTGATGGGCTCTGGTTAAAAGTAGTCCACTAAATAGGGGAATAGGGTGCATTTGGCACTCAGCAATTGTCTGGTGTCCGGACACCGCTGCTATGTACAATAGCAACAATAACACACGGCTCCACCGCCCTCCGGCTAAAGAGGACTCCGCAGGCTGTGTGTGTGTGTTTGTGTGTGTGTGTGCGTGTCCTTCATAGAGAGTTAGATAAACATAGCAGAACCACTGGTAATCACCCTTCTAAGTGGTTTTCATCCCCCTATCGTTTCATTTCTCCCTTTATCTGTACTCCACTCTGTACTCCACTCTGTACTCCACTCTGTACTCCACTCTGTACTTCACTCTGTACTCCACTCTGTACTCCACTCTGTACTCCACTCTGTACTCCACTCTGTACTCCACTCTGTACTCCACTCTGTACTCCACTCTGTACTCCACTCTGTACTCCACTCTATACTCCACTCTGTACTTCACTCTGTACTCCACTCTGTACTCCACTCTGTACTCCACTCTGTACTTCACTCTTGTACTCCACTCTGTACTCCACTCTGTACTCCACTCTGTACTCCACTCTGTGTTTCACTCTGTACTCTACTCTGTACTTCACTCTGTACTCCACTCTGTACTCCACTCTGTACTCTGTACTCACTTACTCTGTTACTTCACTCTGTACTCCACTCTGTACTTCACTCTGTACTCCACTCTGTACTCCATTCTGTACTTCACTCTGTACTCACTCTGTACTTCCACTCTGTACTTCACTCGTACTCCACTCTGTACTTCACTCTGTACTTCACTCGGTACTTCACTCTGTACTCCACTCTGTACTCCACTCTGGTACTCCACTCTGTACTTCACTCTGTACTCCACTCTGTAACTCCACTCTGTACTCCACTCTGTACTCCACTCTGTTACTCCACTCTGTACTCCATTCTGTACTCCACTCTGTACTCCCTGTACCCCCCATGAACCCTCTGTTCTCCCTCTGTACTCCACTCTGTAACTTCCACTCCTGAACTCCACTCTGTTTCTCCACTCTGTACTCCACTCTGTACTCCACTCTGTACTCCACTCTGTACTCCACTCTGAACTCCACTCTGTTCTCCACTCTGTACTCCACTCTGTACTCCACTCTGAACTCCACTCTGTTCTCTACTCTGTACTCCACTCTGTAACTCCACTCTGTACTCCACTCTATACTCCACCTGTACTCCACTCGTACTTCACTCTGTACTCCACTCTGTACTCCAACTCTGTACTCCACTCTGAACTCCACTCTGTTTCTCCACTCTGTACTCCACTCTGTACTCCACTCTGAACTCCACTCTGTTCTCTACTCTGTACTCCACTCTGTACTCCACTCTGTACTCCACTCTGTTCTCCACTCTGTACTCCACTCTGTACTCCACTCTGTACTCCACTCTATACTCCACTCTGTACTCCACTCTGTACTCCACTCTGTACTCCACTCTATACTCCACATGGTGTTTCTTTTTTTTCTTGCTTTCTTTAGGGTCTTTTACACATTATGGAGACAGTAGGGTTAGGTTAGGGTTAACAGATTAGGAGAAACAGATTCATAGGAGAAACAGATTCATAGGAGAAACAGATTCATAGGAGAAACAGATTCATAGGAGAAACAGATTCATAGGAGAAACAGATTCATAGGAGAAACAGATTCATAGGAGAAACAGATTCATAGGAGAAACAGATTCATAGGAGAAACAGATTCATAGGAGAAACAGATTCATAGGAGAAACAGGTTCATAGGCGAAACAGATTCATAGGAGAAACAGGTTCATAGGAGAAACAGTTTCATAGGAGAAACAGATATGTCCCCTCTCCCCTTCATCTCCCGCTCTCCCATCCTTAATCTCTTCTCTCCTAACCCTCTCCCCTCCTTTCCCCCCCCTTCTACCCTCTCCCCTTCATCTCCCGCTCTCCCCTCCTTAATCTCTTCTCTCCTAACCCTCTCCCTCCCTTACCCTCCCCACTCTCCCCCCGCTCTGCCCCTCCTTCCCTCCTCTCCACCTCTCCCTGATGTCCTCCAGTGGGCCAGATGTGTGGAGGCATAAGGGGGGGATGATGGATCCCAGCCAGCTCCCCAGAGGTTCCCAGGCCCATTTTGTGATCATGTGTCAGGGCTGGCTGTCAACTACAGTCCCAGACTCCACATGGGGGTCTCGGTCCGCACCGACACGGCTACAGACTACTGTCACAAACTCTGCTCTGTTCTGCTCTGTTCTGCTCTGTTCTGTTCTGCTCTGTTCTGCTCTGTTCTGCTCTGTTCTGTTCTGCTCTGTTCTGCTCTGCTCTGTTCTGCTCTGTTCTGCTCTGTTCTGTTCTGCTCTGTTCTGCTCTGTTCTGTTCTGCTCTGTTCTGCTCTGTTCTGCTATGTTCTGTTCTGCTCTGTTCTGCTCTGCTCTGTTCTGCTCTGTTCTGCTCTGTTCTGTTCTGCTTTGTTCGGCTCTGTTCTGCTCTGTTCTGCTATGTTCTGTTCTGCTCTGCTCTGTTCTGCTCTGTTCTGCTCTGTTCTGCTCTGTTCTGTTCTGTTCTGTTCTGTTCTGTTCTGTTCTGCTCTGTTCTGCTCTGTTCTGCTCTGTTCTGCTATGTTCTGTTCTGCTCTGCTCTGTTCTGCTCTGCTCTGTTCTGCTCTGTTCTGCTATGTTCTGTTCTGCTCTGCTCTGTTCTGCTCTGTTCTGCTATGTTCTGTTCTGCTCTGCTCTGTTCTGCTCTGTTCTGCTCTGTTCTGTTCTGTTTTGCTCTGTTCTGCTCTGTTCTGCTCTGCTCTGTTCTGCTCCGCGGCAGCCTGATTTAGCACTGATGACGCACAGCGCCATGGCAGCATGGGTGTGTGTGTGTGTGTGTCAGCTGATAAAGCTTGTTGGGTTGATCCATGGATTGCAGGATGGGCTGGACGGGCTGTATGTCAAACAGACTGAGATCTCTCTCTCTCTCTGTCTCTCTCTCTCGCTCTCGCTCTCTCTCATTCTCTCTCTCTCTCTTTCTCTCTTGCACATTCTCTCGCTCTCTCTCTCTCTTCTCTCTCTCTCCTCGTCTTTCTCTCTCCTCTCTCTCTTCTCTCATTCTCTCTCATTCTCTCTCTCTCTCTTACGTCTACATCCGTCTCATTCTCAAGTCATGCAATGTTCTCACTCTGTCGTTAACAATAGAGGGGCGTCGTGCTCTGGCCTCTCTGCGGTCTCACTCTAATACATCGGTCATCACGTCTCTCGTTCATCTCTCTCTCCTCTCTACGTTCGCATTCTCTCTCACATCCGTGGCTCGTCTCATGCAATCTTCTGGGTCCTTGCGGCGAATCGTCTAGAGGATTCGGGGCTCCGTCTCTTCTCTCTCGTCGTCTCTGTCCTCATAAGCGTTCTCTCTCTCAAGATCTCCATCTCTCTCCTCCGCTCTCTCTCTCTCTCTTGCTTTCACGCTTGGATGTCTTTGGAGATTTTTATGATAGTACTCTTGGGCACGTACCCACAAACATATGTTATTGCACACACAGACACTTAGCGCACGCACTTACGCTGACACAGACACACACACACACACACACACACACACACACACACACACACACACCACACACTGTATGAGTGAGGGTCTGGGAGTGTAGGGTGAATATCAGGATTTCTTGGTCCAGAGAAGAGAAGCTTGGTGTGGAAACCAAACACACAGAACATTGGTCATGGGACTCTAGGACAACGCTGGTCATGGCACCCAGGGAAAACAGCTGGTCGTGGACCTGGGAAACACTGGTCATGGACCTAGGGAAAACAGCTGGTTTCATGGACCTCGGGAAAACAAGCTGGTCATGGCCTAGGGCAAAACAGGTCATGGACCTAGGGCACACAGCCAGTCATGGAACCTAGGAAACCAGCTGGTCATGGACCTAGGGAAAACAGCTGGTCGTGGGACCTAGGGAAAACAGCTTGTCGTGGACCCTAGGGAAAACAGCTGGTCGTGACCTCGGGAAAACAGCTGGTCGTGGAGCTAGGGAAAACCACTTGATCGTGGACCTATGGAAAACAGCTGTCGTGGACCTTAGGGAAAACAGCTGGTCATGGACCTAGGAAAAAGCTGGTCGGTGGACCTAGGAAAACAGCTGGTCATGGACCTAGGGAAAACAGCTGGTCATGGACCTAGGGAAAACAGCTGGTCGTGGACCTAGGGAAAACAGCTGGTCGTGGACCTAGGGAAAACAGCTGGTCGTGGACCTAGGGAAAACAGCTGATCGTGGACCTAGGGAAAACAGCTGGTTGTTGACCTAGGGAAAACAGCAGGTCGTGGACCTAGGGAAAACAGCTGGTCGTGGACCTAGGGAAAACAGCTGGTCATGGACCTAGGGAAAACAGCAGGTCGTGGACCTAGGGAAAACAGCTGGTCGTGGACCTAGGGAAAACAGCTGGTCGTGGACCTAGGGAAAACAGCTGGTCGAGGACCTAGGGAAAACAGCTGGTCGTGGACCTAGGGAAAACAGCTGGTCGTTGACCTAGGGAAAACAGCTGGTCGTGGACCTAGGGAAAACAGCAGGTCGTGGACCTAGGGAAAACAGCAGGTCATGGACCTAGGGAAAACAGCAGGTCATGGACCTAGGGAAAACAGCAGGTCGTGGACCTAGGGAAAACAGCTGGTCGTGGACCTAGGGAAAACAGCTGGTCGTGGACCTAGGGAAAACAGCAGGTCGTGGACCTAGGGAAAACAGCTGGTCGTGGACCTAGGGAAAACAGCTGGTCGTGGACCCAGGGAAAACAGCTGGTCATGGACCTAGGGAAAAGAGCTGGTCATGGACCTAGGGAAAACATTGTCTGGAGTCCATGCTACAAACCATGTAACACCATGTAGAAAGCATTCTGCTTATAATGCTCATATCTACTTTATGCAATTCCCTGTTGCACTCTGTCTGAAGGCCAACAGCAAACAACTCCCTGTTGCACTTTGTCTGAAGGCCAACAGCAAACAACTCTAGATTAGTCCTTATGCTTATATTTTCCGATGTTGACCCTCACTTTTTAAAGTCTAACACTTTATTCCATATGCCTCAGTATCAGAGTGTTATATACATGATAGAAGATGAACCATGATGTTTAGATGTCCATAATATATGGACCATAGCTGGACCATGATGTTTAGATGTCCATAATATATGGACCATAGCTGGACCATGATGTTTAGATGTCCATAATATATGGACCATAGCTGGACCATGATATTTAGATCCATGATAGTGTTATTCATGTGTACCGTGGGGCAGTCCTGTGTAGCTGTGTAAATACACTGGCCCGTCCCCTTCTGGGCTCCCCCCTGAAACGCGTGGAGTGAAAGATGGATGGTTCCACCCCCCCCCCCCCCCAGCAAGACATTAAGAGGGTGAGCAAACACTCCCTCAGAACTCCTTAAAACGACAAAAACCCTCTCTCCCTCCATATCTCCCTCGCTCTCACCGTCCATCCCTGTTGATAAAACAAATACCCTCTCGCCTATTCTCTTGCGTATTCTCCCTCTCCCTCTCCCTCTCCCTCATTCCCCTGGCCTGAGGTCATCCCATCCTGAACAGAAGAGAGAAAGATAAATGAACAACAATGGTTGACCCCGTGACTCCTATATTTACACATGTTTTGGGGAGGGGTGGAATGTGTAAATTGTGCAGCATTTAGAAATCATAATAAGAGTCGGGTAGCAGCAGTTGTGATGTGTGTGTGTGGATGTGTGTATGTCTGTGTGTGTGTGTGTGTGTGTGAGAGAGTGCATGTGTGTCACGCTCGTTATAATGAGTGGACCAAGGCGCAGCGTGATATGTGTACATCTCTTTAATAGTGTACTTAGCAACACGATACAAAAACAACAAAACAACAAAACGAAACGTGAAGTCCTCGGTCATACACAAACCTACACGGAACAAGATCCCACGAATCACAAGTGCACAAAAGGCTGCCTAAGTATGGTTCCCAATCAGAGACAACAAGCAACAGCTGATTCTCGTTGCCTCTGATTGAGAACCACCCCGGCCAACATAGAAACACATAACCTAGAACAGAACATAGGAAACGAAACATAGACACTACACAAAGAAACTAACACCCTGGCTCAACATACAAGAGTCCCCAGAGCCAGGGCGTGACAATGTGTGCTAAGGTGTGGAGAGTCAGTGCAGGTGGTCAGTCCAGTTCAAGTGTTCAGCAGTCTGATGGCTTGTAGATAGAAACTGTCTCTGAGCCTGTTGGTATCAGACCTCATGCTCCGATACCGTCTGCCCAACGGTAAGGGAGAGAACAGCTCGTGACAGGGTTGTGTGGGGTCTTTGATGATGCTGCGGGCCTTGAGTAGAGGTCCTGGAATAAAAAAAAAAAAATGTATTTCACCTTTATTTAACCAGGTAAGCCAGTTGAGAGGTCCTGGATGGGTGGGAGCACGGTCCCGGTGATATACTGGGCCGTTTTCACCACCCGCTGAAGGGCCTTGCGGTCGTGGACAGAGCAATTCCCGTACCAGGCCGTGATGCAACCGGTCAGGACGCTCTCGATGGTGCAGTGGTAGTATTTGGAGAGGACCCTTGGGTCGGCATGCCGAATTTCTTCAGCCGTCTCAGGAAGTAGAGACGCTGTTGCTCCCTCTTGACAAGAGTGGTGGAGTTGTTGGTCCATGACAAGTCCTCGGTGATGTGGACGCCGAGACACTTAAAACTGTTGACTCTCTCTATTGCAGTCCTGTTGATGTGGATCGGGGCATGTTACCTCCTCTGCTTCCTGAAGACAACAATCAATTCCTTTGTTTTGCTGACGTAGTCATGGGTGACCAGGGAGTACAGCAGAGGGCTGAGGACACACCCCTGGGGGGCCCCTGTGTGAAGAGTCAGGTGTGGAGGAGGTGTTGTTGCCAATCCTCACAGCCTGTGGTCTGCCCGTCAGGAAGTCCAGGATCCATTTGCAGAGGGTGGTGTCCAGACCCAGGGCTCTGAGCTTGGTGTCGAGCTTGGAGGGAACAATAGTGTTGAATGCTGAACTGTAGTCAATGAACAGAATTCTCACATAGGTATTCCTTTTGTCCAGATGGGTGAGGGCAGTATGGCGTGCAATAGAAATTGTGTTATCTGTGGATCTGTTGGGGCGGTATACGAATTGGAGGGTGTCTGGGAGGATGGTGTTGATGTGAGCCATGACCAGCCTTTCAAAGCATTTCATGGCTATAAATGTGAGTGCTACGTGGCGATAGTCATTTAGGCAGGTTACCTTGACGTTCTTGTGCACAGGGACTATGGTGGTCTGCTTGAAATAGGTGGGGACTACAGCCTGGGACAGGGACAGGTTGAAGATGTCAGAGAAGACGCCCGCTGGCTGGTCGGCACACACTCTGAGGACGCTGGGAAGCCGTCTGGACCGGCGGCTTTGTGAGTATACACTCTTTTTGAGAGTTTCCCTCACGTCAGCCTCGGAGAGGACAAGCAGCTGGTCATCCGGAGCAGCAAGAGTCTTCCTGGATGGCTCTGTAATGTCTGCCTCGAAGCTAGCATAGAATGTGAAAGCTCATCTGGGAGGGAGGCTTCGGTTGGCACCAAACAGCTGGATTTGCCTTTGTAGTCCGTGATAGCCTGTAGTCCTTGCCACATGCGTCATGAGTCTGAGTTGTCGACCTTCGATTTCAAGTTTGAGTCTGTATTGTCTTTTAGCGTCCCTAATGGATTTTGCGGAGCTCGTACCTGCTTGGCTTGTAAGCGTCGTGCGTCACCGTGTCATCGGGGTTCGTTCTGCTGACATCGCTGCGGTACGAGCTCTCAGCATGGTACGGATATCTCCGTTCATCCAGGGTTTTTGGTTGGGGTATGTCCGGATTGTTATTGTGGGGTACAACGTCATCAACACATTTCCTCATGAAGTCTGTGACTGACAATGTATATTCCTCAGTGTTGGTGGATGAGTCCTGGGTGGATGAATCTTTGAACATATTCCAAATCAGTATTCTCAAAACAGCCTGCCTCCTCTGTCCATCGCCTCACTATTCTCTGTGTTGGTGGCTCAAATCAAATCAAAATCAAAATCAAATCAAAGTTTATTGGTTGCATACACAGATTTGCAGATGTTATCGCAGGTGCAGCGAAATGCTGATCTTTCTAGCTTCAACAATGCAGTAATAATACCTAACAATACAAAACAATACATATACATTTGAAGTGGGTAAAACAGAATGTTAATATTATTAAAGTGACCAGTGTTCAATGACTATGTACATAGGGGCAGCAGTCTCTAAGGTGAAGGGTAGAGTACCGGGTGGTAGCCGGCTAGTACCGGTGACTAAGGTGAAGGGTAGGGTACTGGGCGGAGGCCGGCTAGTGGTGACTGTTTAACCGTCTGATGGAGATAGAAGCTGTTTTTCATTTTCTCAGTCCGAGCTTTGATGCACCTGTACAGTCTCCAGCCTTCTCGATGGTAGCCGGGTGAACAGACCGTGGCTCGAGGGTCCTTGATGATCTTCCATTTGATGAACTGAACTAGTTAAGATATGAGCGATGGAAATGGGACCATTGCACACACACACAAATGCATGCACATATCGCACACACGTCCCAGAGGTTTTAATGGCCCAGAAGTTAGCTTCCCAAATGCACGCATGCACGCACGCACATACACACAGACAAACACGCACACACACTGAACCCACAGAGTATAAGTCAGACCACCTGCTTTCTCTCAGGACCCAAGCCTTTATACTCTCTTTTTTTTACTCTCCATGTTTTCCTTCTCTCTCTCTCTCTCTCTCTCTCTCTCTCTCTCCTCTCTCTCTGTCTCTCTCTCTCTCTCTCTCTCTCTCCTATCTCTCTCTCTCTCCTCTCTCTGACCCTGAGTTCCCCTACCATGAACAGATTGGCTGCATCCCAAATGGCTCCCTAGTCCATATATCAAATCAAATGTAATTGGTCACATACACATGTTTAGCAGATGTCATTGCGGGGTGTAGCGAAATGCTTGTGTTCCTAGCTCCAACAGTGGACTACTACGGCCATGGTCAAAAGTAGTGCACTACAGAAGGAATAGGGTAACATTTGGGATGCAGTCAATGAGTTCTAGACCCAGATGGGTTTTTCGGGGGTGAAATTCTACAGAATGTTTCTAACAAACTACATCTAGCTCTGAAACACATAGAACTATACTTACTAAATAACAACCTATTTGTCACGCCCTGACTCAGGGGACGCTTATATATTGAGTCAGGGTGTGCATATTCTTTGTGGTGTTTATTCAGTGGGTGTTATGCTAGTATGTATAGTTCTATGTTGGCCGGTGTGGTTTCCCAATCAGAGGCAGCTGTCGCTCGTTGTCTCTGATTGGGGACCATACTTCGGCAGCCTATTGGCACTGTCTAGTTGTGGGATCTTGTTCCGGGTAAGGTTCGTTTGTATGTACAACCTTAGGACTTCACGTTTAGTTTGTTTGTTGTTTTGTCGTGTGTTTATTCAGTGTAAATAAACATGTATGTATATCACGCTGCGCCTTGGTCCGTCCCGTCATTCGACGAACGTGACACTATTCTCCATAGGGCTCTGGTCACCAGGTATAGAAGTAATTAATAATGCACTATTTGGTAATAGGGTACCATTTGAATGCTCAGTGTAAGAACACCATTTGGGACATTGCATTCACCTTATTTTCAACGGAAATATGGGCGGGTCTGTTTAGTTTTTTGTTTTTTTTGTGGGGGACTTCCAGTTAAGCACTTCCGGCCAATAGTTCGCAGCTAGCTAAGTTGCTAGCTAGCTAAGTAACTCAGTATCGCTTCTCACAACTTTCCAAACATGGATTCACGCATGTTTTTGTTTTGTTTTGTATTGTCTTTTACCAGATCTAATCTGTTATATTCTCCTACATTAATTTCACATTTCCACAAACTTCTAAGTGTTTCCTTTCAAATGGTATCCAATAATATGCATATCCTTTCTTCAGGTCCTGAGCTACAGGCAGTTAGATTTGGGTATGTCATTTTAGGCGATAATTGAAAAAAAGGGTACGATCTTTAATTAAAACACATTTTCTTCAACACCAAAATGTCTCTAACAGACCAAGAGGGAAGACAACTGTTTATGAAGTGTCACACTGTTTTCTTAATTTGTGCCCTTGAAAACCAAACCCAGAATCAAACTGAAAACACATTTGAAACCCCTAGACATTCCTCCTCGTTCTTCATTTCAAAATGTTAAGTATCAAAGAAAATGTCAACAAAGTGGAATTTCACAGTGTTTTTATTAACACCATAATTTACCAAGTGCGAGATGAATTACGGCATGCTTGGATAAGTTGAAGTGCCATATGAAGAGAAAGAGCTATACAAAGTACAATACAAAATATTCATAAATCATAAGGAGTTATCCGTAGTCATTAGATAAACATGTATGAAGAGAGCTGTACAAGGCAAGATATTTAAAAATAAAGGAATTATGCAAATATAATCTGGTAAATGTGCATATGAAGAGAACTGTGCAAGACAACAACAAAAAAAACACCAATCAAGAGTTATGCTTAGATAATAAGGTAGCGCTGACAGAGAGCTTTACAAGGCACTAAATATAGGAACTATTTAAAAAACACAAGGCCCCTAGATACCACGTAGATGAACATATTTGGAGCACGTAGTTAGTCTGCCTCACTGGAACTCATCTACTATCCTTTGGCATCATATGTGTGAAATAAAATACCTTCAGTTTAGGATAAAATCAGCACAGAACTTTCATTTCAAAAGGCACATCAATAACAGCCTGCTGGGATGGAGCCCAGACAAGCAGTTTGCATCTCTCCAGTCCTGTGCAGAACATGCCCATGTACACCTGCATGTAGTACCCACGGTCTCCATTAGGTGGCAGCTGACGAACCCCATCCACCAGCTTCACGTCGGTGAGTTTTTGCGTAGAGAACAGTTCGGTCAGAGACTCACACTTCTTACTCCGAACAGGACGTTTGATTTCTAGAAGTTCTTGAGAGTTTAACACTCCACCTGCTGGGCTTGCAGAAAGCCACGGCCCCTTGACACTCATTACTGTGCCTCTACTCTCCAGACTAAAACCCGCAGCTCTCCATCCGTGTGTAGGCCACCTGCTCCTTCTCCTTGTCACGTGTGGCTGCTGAGTTCCCCCTGGAACCTGGGGAAAGAGACGCTCCCGCACAAAAGTTGTCGGGATTTGTTGAGGTGCGCACCGGAACCTTCTTTTGCTGAGCTAGCAGTGAACCAAAGTTTACGCGCGTCACACCACGCATCGGAGGCACTCTGTGATTTAGCGACCTCCTCCAAGCTGTCACATTTCCACTCCTCCAGCTTAACATAAACGTCATGAAATGACAAGCATTTCTGACATTGCGTGTTTTTTTGCCGTGTTCACCGCGAGGCTGCTGTAGCTGTGTGGCTGCTGCTGGAGCCGGATGACTGTTTGGTTTTTTAGCTTTGATGCACTTGATGGAGAAGGCTCCCCATGTGGAACATTGACCCCTTCCAGACTCTTCTAAAGTGCGTTGTGGGAGTGTTACGCAGGGGTTGGAGGTAGTAGAGATGGAGAAGCGGCCCGGGGTGCTGTCAGAGAACTCGTCACTTGGTTTGTGACGTTTTAAACAGATCTCGACTCAACCTTCTTGGAGATAAATTCCACTGCGTCGCCGAGTTCCACTGGCCTTACTCATCTGTACAGGACATCCCTGTCAATCCTCCATACACAGCATTCAGCACCTTCAACAAAACACTACTGTTAGAATAGTCAATTACAGTGCAGAACACTAGTTTACATGGTGTTCACAGCTGACTAGTTTACACAGTTTCTTTTTAACTAGTAGGTTTAGGTTATGTTGGTAATTTCCTATTTGATTGTAAAACTCACCTTGATTCTGTACCTCCCTCATTGCCTTTCGAGATTAGACTGATATACTTACACAATGAGCCATTGAAACCAAAAACCTCTGTGTGCATGTTGTAATAGTTAATGTTATCAGTTCTGGTCAGTGATATGGTATCATCACAATTAGCTAGCTAGCTAAGTAACTAGCTAACGTCAAACGTATCAGTCATAGATAGGGTTTTATAGACAAAAAGCCGGCGAGCTAGCTACCTTCCGTGGTATTGGCTACCTTCCGTGGTATTGGCTACCTTCTATGGTATTGGCTACCTTCCATGGTATTGGCTACCTTCTATGGTATTGGCTACCTTCCGTGGTATTGGCTACCTTCCGTGGTATTGGCTACCTTCCATGGTATTGGCTACCTTCCATGGTATTGGCTACCTTCCATGGTATTGGCTACCTTCCGTGGTATTGGCTACCTTCCGTGGTATTGGCTACCTTCCGTGGTATTGGCTACCTTCCGTGGTATTGGCTACCTTCCGTGGTATTGGCTACCTTCCATGGTATTGGCTACCTTCCATGGTATTGCAGCTGCATGGCTGCAAGACTTCCCCTGCAACACAAGGACACCCTGCAGTCTCCACCGTGCACAAGGACACCCTGCATTCTCCACCCTGCAGTCTCCACCGTGCACAAGGACACCCTGCAGTCTCCACCGTGCACAAGAACACCCTGCAGTCTCCACCGTGCACAAGAACACCCTGCAGTCTCCACCCTGCAGTCTCCACCGTGCCGACAGATGATACAAGAATCCAGGCAGAATGATGGTGTGGTTTTGCTCTGACTGGGCTGGACGTCTGCTTTGAGGAACACCAGGTTGTCATCCTCAAGTCAGTGAATAAGCACCCCTGTGGAGGTATTAATACGCCTCTGTGCTTTTGTAGCTCCTCATGTCTGACCCGTCCCACCGAGAGACGAAACCAAATAACTGAAGACGTCTTCGTAGGTGATATGTGGCCCTTTTTTTCATATCGTCCTCCCACTCTTGAAAAATCTGCAGATGTGGCAGGGACTTGCCATTCGACTTTGAAAGGTTTTTCTTGGTATGATCCCACGATATTTTGAGCTAGCTAGCTAATGTTCGCAAAACGGCAAGAACGCCACAACGGAAGTCCTCCACAAAACGCAAAGTTCGGACATTGTTTTGTTTCCATGTTCTTAAATAGAATAGAAAGAAGAAGAGAAGAAGAATATGATTCAGTTATTTCCTTTAATCTAGATCACACGCACACACACACACATGCACACGCACACACACACACCACACTCTCTCTCATGGAAGGGTCATCCAAGAGCAACACATCTTCCTGCCTCTGTGGGTTGACACAGACCGTGACCAGAATGCCCTTATTAGGAAGTATGGTGTGATTCCTTACCCACATAACACTCTCTCTCTCTCTCTCTCTCTCTCTCTCTCTCTCTCTCTCTCTCTCGTCTCTCTCTCCTGCTATCCTCATCTAGTTTCTGTATATATCTGATTCTACTGGAATATAGAGTCTATCTATATCCTCTCAGCTCATTTGATTCATATCTTGTCGGGATATCTGGATCGCTATGTCAGAGCTTGATGACGGGGATCGAGTGGTCGAGAGGCGAAGCCGCGAGCCGTTTAATATGCGTACTCTCTATTTCTCGACTATGGCGATCCTCGCGATCTTTTTCTCTCTCTCTATCTCTCTCTCTTCTCTCTCTCTTTTTTCTCTCTCTTTCTCCCCCTTTCTCTCGCTTCCTCTCTTTCTCCACTTTCTTTCTTTGTTTCTTTCTTTCTCCCTCTCTTCCTCTCTCCTGCCCACTGGCACTAACCCCATCACTGTCATCTCTCTTCCTCTCTCCTCTTCCTTGTTCTCTCTTCTCGCCTCTTTCTCCAGATTGCTCCCAGTCACATACACCATCCCCCTCTCTCTCTCTCTCTCTCTTTATCTCCCTCTCTCTTTCCCACTGCTGTCATCCTATAATACCGTCTCAACGAGGGGATATTTAAAGGAACAGCCCTAGGGAGGGTAAGCCAATCAAAATTACCCACAATACCTGCATTCCGGTTGAAAAAGCTGAACGTCCACAGAAAGAAAGAGAGAACAATACTTGAGAAAAAAGGACTAATAAAGATGAAAAGGAGAGGGCTTTATCCAACGCTCTTCTCTTCCTGTAAGATTAAAAGGAGAGGACTTTATCCAACTCTCTTCTCTTCCTGTAAGATTAAAAGGAGAGGACTTTATCCAACTCTCTTCTCTTCCTGTAAGACTGAAAGGAGAGGACTTTATCCAACTCTCTTCTCTTCCTGTAAGAATGAAAGGAGAGGACTGTATCCAACTATCTTCTCCTTTTTTCCTGTCAGATTAAGGAGAATGACTTATCCAACTCTCTTCTCTTCCTGCTACGATTAAAAGGAGATGGACTTACCAAACGATCTTCTTCTTCCTGTAAGATTAAAAGAGAATACTTTATCCAACTTCTTCTCTTCATGTAAGATTTAAATTAAAAGGAGAATACTTTAATCCAACTCTCTTCTCTTTCCTTGTAAGATTTAAAAGGACCGATGACTTTTATCCAAACTCTCTCTCTTCCTGTAAGACTGAAAGGAGAGGACTTTTATCCAACTCTATTCTCTTCCTGTAAGACTTGACAGGAAAGAGGACTTATCAACTTCTCTCTCTTCTGTAAGACTGAAAGAGAGACTTTATCCAACTCTCTTCTCTTCCTGTAAGACTGAAAGGAGATGACTTTATCCAACTCTCTTCTCTTCCTGTAAGACTGAAAGGAGATGACTTTATCCAACTCTCTTCTCTTCCTGTAAGATTAAAAGGAGAATACTTTATCCAACTCTCTTCTCTTCCTGTAAGATTAAAAGGAGAGGACTTTATCCAACTCTCTTCTCTTCCTGTAAGATTAAAAGGGGATGACTTTATCCAACTCTCTTCTCTTCCTGTAAGATTAAAAGGAGAGGGCTTTATCCAACTCTCTTCTCTTCCTGTAAGATTAAAAGGAGATGACTTTATCCAACTCTCTTCTCTTCCTGTAAGATTAAAAGGAGATGACTTTAGACAACTCTCTCTCTTCCGTAAGATTAAGGAGGGACTTTATCCAAACTATTCTCTTCCTGAAGACTGAAAGGAGGAGGACTTTAAAAATCCAACTCTCTTCTCTTCCTGTAAGATAAAGGAGGATGACTTTATCCCAACTCTTTCTCTTCTGTAGATTAAAAGGAGCTGGACTTTGATCCAAACTCTCTTCTCTTCCTGTTAAGATTAAAAGGGGATTGACTGTATCCAACTCTCTTCTCTTCCTGTAAGACTGAAAGGAGAGGACTTTATCCAACTCTCTTCTCTTCCTGTAAGATTAAAAGGAGATGACTTTATCCAACTCTCTTCTCTTCCTGTAAGACTGAAAGGAGAGGACTTTATCCAACTCTCTTCTCTTCCTGTAAGATTAAAAGGAGAAGACTTTATCCAACTCTCTTCTCTTCCTGTAAGATTAAAAGGAGAAGACTTTATCCAACTCTGTCTCTTCCGTAAAGATAAAAGGAGATGACTGTTATCCATCTATTCTCTTCCTGTAAGATTAAAAGGAGGAGGGCTTTATCCAACTCTCTCTCTTCCTGTAAGATTAAAAGAGAGGACTTTATCCAACTCTCTTTCTCTTCCTGGAAGATTAGATTAAAGGAGAGGACTTATCCAACTATCTTCTCTTCCATGTAAGACTGAAAGGAGAATACTTGATCCCTCTCTTCTCTTCCTGTAAGATTTAAAAGGGGGCATCGACTTTATCCACCTCTTTCTCTTCCGGTAAGACTGAAAGGAGAGGACTTTATCCAACTCTTTCTTTTCCTGTAGAGTAAAAGGAGAGGGCTTATCCAACTCTCTTCTCTTCCTGTTAAGATTAAAGGAGATGACTTATCCAACTCTCTTCTCTTCCTGTAAGATTAAAGGAGAATTAACTTTATCCAACTCTATTCTCTTCCTGTAAGGATTAAAAGGAGGGGCTTATCCAAACCCTCTTCTCTTTCCTGTTAAGATATTAAAAAGGAGAGGACTTTATCCAACTCTCTTCTCTTCCTGTAAGACTGAAAGGAGAGGACTTTATCCAACTCTCTTCTCTTCCTGTAAGACTGAAAGGAGAGGACTTTATCCAACTCTCTTCTCTTCCTGTAAGATTTTCTACCCCCCAAGGACCGATGACTACCCCAACATCCAAACCCTCTCCCATTCTCTTCCCCCTGACCTAACAGATCGCAAAAGGAGAGGACCCTTTACAACTCGCTGCTCTCTCCACTGGAGGACTGAAAGGAGAGCGGGACTTTATCCAACTCTACTTTCTTCTGTAGATGAAAGGAGAGGACTTTTCCCAACCTCTTCTCTTCCTTGTAGGACGAAAGGAGAGGACTTATCCAACTCTCTTCTCTTCCTGTAGATAAAAGGGGATGACTTTCAAACTCTCTTCTCTTACTGTAAGATTAAAAGGAGAGGGACTTTTCCCAACTCTCTTCTCTTCCGTAATAGTAAAGAGATTACTTTACCAACCTCTTCTCTTCCGTAAGACCTGAAAGGAGAGGATTTATCCAACGCTCTTATTCCTGTAAGATTACACGGGGGGATTTTATCCAACTCTCTTTCTTCCTGTAAGACGAAGGAGATGACTTTATCCATCCTTCTCTTCCTGTAGACTGAAAGGAGAGGACTTATCCAACTCTCTCTCTTTCATGTAGATTAAAGGAGAGGACTTTATTCCAACTCTCTTCTCTTCCTTTAAGATTAAAAGGAGATGAATTTATCCAACTCTCTTCCTCTTCCTGTGGAAGAATGAAAGGAGAGGACTTTATTCAACTCTCTTCTCTTCCTGTAAGATTAAAAGGGGATGACTTTATCCAAATCTCATTCTCTTCCTGTAAGATTAAAAGGAGAGGACTTTATCCAACTCTCTTCTCTTCCTGTAAGACTGAAAGGAGAGGACTTTATCCAACTCTCTTCTCTTCCTGTAAGATTAAAAGGGGATGACTTTATACCAAAATCTCTCTCTTCTGTAAGATTAAAGGAGAGGACTTTATCCAAATCTCTTCTCTTTCCTGTAACGACTGATGAAAGAGAGAGGACTATCCAACTTTCTCTTCCTGTAAGATTAAAAGGAGATGACTTTATCCAACTCTCTTCTCTTCCTGTAAGACTGAAAGGAGAGGACTTTATCCAACTCTCTTCTCTTCCTGTAAGATTAAAAGGGGATGACTTTATCCAACTCTCTTCTCTTCCTGTAAGATTAAAAGGGGAAGACTTTATCCAACTCTCTTCTCTTCCTGTAAGATTAAAAGGAGAAGACTTTATCCAACTCTCTTCTCTTCCTGTAAGATTAAAAGGAGAGGACTTTATCCAACTATCTTCTCTTCCTGTAAGATTAAAAGGAGAGGACTTTATCCAACTCTCTTCTCTTCCTGTAAGACTGAAAGGAGAGGACTTATCCAACTCTCTTCTCTTCCGTAGGATTAAAAGGGGATGACTTTATCCAACTTCTTCTCTTCACTGTAAGATTAAAAGGAGAAGACCTTTATCCAACTCTATTCTCTTCCTGTAAGATTAAAGGAGAGGACTTCAACTATCTTCTAATTCCTGTAAGGACTGAAAGGAGAAGGAACTTTATCCAAACTCTTCTTCTCTTCCTGTAAGACTGAAAGGAGAGGACGTTATCCAACTCTCTTCTCTTACTGTAAGATGAAAGGAGAGGGACTTTACCAACTCTTTCTCTGCTTGTAAGACTGAAAGGAGAGGACTTTATCCAACTCTCTTCTCTTCCTGTAAGACTGAAAGGAGAGGACTTAATCCAACTCTCTTCTCTTCCTGTAAGACTGAAAGGAGAGGACTTTATCCAACTCTCTTCTCTTCCTGTAAGATAAGGAAGGAGGGATGACTATCAAACTCTCTTCTCTTCCTGTAAGATTACAAAGAGAGGACTTACAACTCTCTTCTCTTCCTGTAAGACTGAAAGGAGAGGACTTTATCCAACTCTCTTCTCTTCCTGTAAGACTGAAAGGAGAGGACTTTATCCAACTCTCTTCTCTTCCTGTAAGATTAAAGGGGATGACTTTATCCAACTCTCTTCTCTTCCTGTAAGATTAAAAGAGAGACTTTATCCAACTCTCTTCTCTTCCTGTAAGACTGAAAGGAGAGGACTTTATCCAACTCTCTTCTCTTCCTGTAAGATTAAAAGGAGAGGACTTTATCCAACTCTCTTCTCTTCCTGTAGATTAAAAGGGAGGAGGACGTATCCAAACTCTCTTCTCTTCCGTAAGACTGAAAGGGGGCAGAGGCCTTTATCCAACTCTCTTCTCTTCCTGTAAGACTGAAAGGAGAGGACTTTATCCAACTCTCTTCTCTTCCTGTAAGATTAAAAGGGGATGACTTTATCCAACTCTCTTCTCTTCCTGTAAGATTAAAAGGAGAAAGCAAGAGACTTAAATCCAACTCTCTTCCTCTTCCTGTAAGATGAAAAGGAGAGGACTTATCTCCAACTATCTTTCTCCTGTAAGACTGAAAGGAGAGGACTTTATCCAACTCTCTTCTCTTCCTGTAAGATTAAAAGGAGAGGACTTTATCCAACTATCTTCTCTTCCTGTAAGACTGAAAGGAGAGGACTTTATCCAACTCTCTTCTCTTCCTGTGTGAGGACTGAAAGGAGAGGACTTTATCCAACTTCTCTCTTCCTGTAAGATGAAAGGAGATGACTTTATTCAACCTCTCTCTCCTGTAAGATTAAAAGGGGAGGACTTTATCCAACTCTATTCTCTTCCTGTAAGATTAAAAGGAGAGGACTTTATCCAACTCTCTTCTCTTCCTGTAAGATTAAAAGGAGAGGACTTTATCCAACTCTCTTCTCTTCCTGTAAGACTGAAAGAGAGGACCTTATCAACTCTCTCTTTCGTAAGATAAAAATCTCTTTCTGGGGATGACTTTATCCAACTCCTCTTCTTTCCTGTAAGATTTAAAAGGAGACGATTTATCCAAACCTCTTCTCTTCCTGTAAGATTACACAAAGGAGAGGGACTGTATCCAACATCTTCTCTTCTGTAAGATTTAAAAGGAGAGGACTTTATCCAACTTCTATTCTTCTTCCTGTAAGACTGAAAAAGGAGAGGACTTTATCACCTATCATCTTCCTGTAAGATTAAAAGGAGAGTAACTTATCCAACTATCTTCTCTTCCTGGAAGTAAGACGGAAAGGAGAGGACTTTATCCAACTCTCTTCTCTCCTGAAGATTAAAAGGAGAGGACTTTATCCAACTCTTTCTCTCCCCCTCGTAGACTGAAAGGAGAGGACTTTATCCAAACTCTCTCTCTCAGTAAGACTGAAAGGACGAGGACGTTATCCAACTCTATCTCTTCCTGTCACGATTAAAAGGAGAGGGACTTTATCCAACTATCTTCTCTTCCTGTAAAGACTGAAAAGGAGAGGACTTCATCAAAAAAACCTCTTCTCTTCCTGCTAAGTTATTAAAAGGGGATGACTTTATCCAAAACTCTCTTCTCTTCCTGTACTGTAAGATTAAAAGGAGAAGACTTTATCCCAACGCTCTTCTCTTCCGTAAGATTAAAAGGAGAGGGGACTTTATCCAACTCTCTTCTCTTTGAAGATTAAAAGGCGAGGACTTGATCCAAACATCTTTCTTCCTGTTAAGGACTGAAAGGAGAGGACTTATCCAACTCTCTTCTCTTCCTTTACGATTAAAAGGGGAATGACTTACCAATCTCTTCTCTGCCTGCAGCTTCACCGGAGAGGGACTTTAGCCAACTCTCTTCTCTTTCTGTCAGGACTGAAAGGAGAGCATCCAAACTCTCTCTCTTCCTGTAAGACGGAAGGAGAGGACTTTACCACTCTTTATCTTCCTGTAAGATTTAAAAGGAGGGGACTTAGCCAAACTATCTTCTATTCTGTAAGGACTGAAAGGGAGAGGACTTTAATCCACCTCTCTTTCTATTCCTGTAGATTAAAAGGAGAGGACTATCCAACTATCTTCTCTTCCTGTAAGACTGAAAGGAGGGACTTATCCAACTCTCTCTCTTCCTGTAAGAACTGAAAGGGCGAAAGACTTTATCCAACCTCTTCTCTTCATGTAAGATTAAAGGAAGAGGACTTTATCCAACTCCTTATCTTCCTGTAAGATAAGGAGAGGACTTTATCCAACTTATCTTCTCTTCCGTAAGATTAAAAGGGAGGACTTTATCCAACTTCTTCTCTTCCGAAGATTAAAGGAGAGGAACTTTATCCAACTATTTCTCTTCCTGTTAAGACTGAAAGGAGAGGGACTTTATCCAACATCTCTTACTCTCCGTAAGATTAAAAGGAGAGGACTTTATCCAACTATCTTCTCTTCCTGTAAGACTGAAAGGAGAGGACTTTATCCAACTCTCTTCTCTTCCTGTAAGATTGAAAGGAGAGGACTTTATCCAACTCTCTTCTCTTCCTGTAAGATTAAAAGGAGAGGACTTTATCCAACTCTCTTCACTTATTTGGGGATGTTTAGCTTTTTTACAGGCTGACTCATCAATGTGCTTCTCAAAGCGTTTTACTATGACTTGTCATCTACACTAGTCCTATCAGCCTGAGGACGAGGAATGGAAATAACAAAAAAGAGCGCGGCTGATCCTAGAGAGAACGGAGAGAGAGAGAGAAGAGAGAGAGCGAGAGAGAGAGAGAGTAGAAGGAGTGTGTTCTCATCTCTCTCTCTCTCTCTCTCTCTCTCTCTCTCTCTTCTCGCTATCTGCTCTCTATCTCTATATCTGATCTCTCTCTCTCTCTATCTCTCTCTTCTCTCTCTCTCTCTCTCTCTCCTCTCTCTCTGCTCTCCTCTCTCTCTTCTATCCTGTGAAGTACTCTTACAGGGCTATCACTTACCACTAAGACACTTCTGTGAAGAACTATTAAATATCTTCTAATTCCCTTCAGAGTGTATGGAGGGTTATAGAGAAGATAGGTTTACTACTATACTGTACTGTACATCTATCAAGTAAAAATAGTATTTGTCACACGCTTTGTAAACAACAGGTGTAGACTAACAGTGAAACACTTACTTAAGGGTCCTTTAATAACAACGCAGAGTTAAAGATACAAAATAAAATAGAAATTGTGACACGAGGAATAAATAATAAATAAATAAATACACAGTGAATAACAATAACAACATGGCTATATACAGGAAGTACCAGTAACAGGAACAGGAAGTACCAGTAACAGGGAGTACCAGTACCTAGTCAATGTACAGGGTTACAAGGTAATAACATGGCTATATACAGGGAGTACCAGTTACATAGTCTGGCAGGGGTATGATGGTGAAGTAAAATGGATATATAAAGGTCCTGGGTGGGAGCCCAATGGTACTGAGTAACACGAAGATGTCAGAAGGGTACGAGGCTTAATTGAGGTAAAACTAATGCATACATATAGGTAGGGTCTGTAGATGGTGAGAACTAGACAACAGGCTAGATAATAGACAGTTTAGCAGCCAGTACTGTAGGTAGGGGGTTAAAGTGAGCTAGACAACAGGATAGATAATAGACAGTAGCAGCAGTATACTGTAAGGTAGGGGTAAGAGAAAAGTGACTAGGGCAACAGGATAGATAATAGACAGTAGCAGCAGTATATGAGGTAGGGGGTAAAGTCTAGAAAACAGGAAAAAATAGACGTTTTGCAGCGTATACGTAGGTAGGGGGAAAGGATAGACAACGGATAATAATAGACAGTAGAGCAGTAATGAGTAGGGGTTTTAAAAGGGTAGGGCACAGGAGAGTAATAGACAGTAGCAGCAGATACTTGGTAGGGGGTTTTTAAAATGACTGACAAAAGGATAGAAAAAGAAGTGCAGCAGATACTGAGGTAGGGGAAGGACAGGGGCAACAGGATAGATATAGACAGTGCAGCAGCGTATTTTGGTGTGGTTTGTGTGGGTTTTGTGTGGCGTCAATTAATGTGTCCGATTATGGTGGGGGGGCGTAGTTGTGTTTATTGTGTTTGGGTAGAGCCGTGTGGGGTAGGTCCAGTGTGTGGGTAGAGTCCAGGTGTGGGTAGGCCAGGGGGTGGGGAGAGCAGTGTGGGGTAGAGTCCAGTTGTGGGTAGAACCCGTGTTTTTTAGAGTCCAGGTGGGGAGAGGCCGGGGGGTTTGAGGCCAGGTGTGGGTAGGTCCAGGTGGGTTAGAGTCCCGGTGTGGGTAGAGTCCAGTTGTGGGTAGAGTCCAGTTGTGGGTGAGTCCGTTTTTGGGTAGAGTCCCGTGGGGGTAGATCCAGTTGTGGGTGAGTCAGGGTGTGGGTAGAGTCAGGTGTGGGTAGAGTCCAGTTCGTGGGTAGAGCCAGTTGTGGGTTTTGAACCAGGTGTGGGTAAATCCAGTGGTGGGTGAGTCCGTTGTGGGGAGAGTCCGTTTGTGGGTAAGAGCCAAATTTGTGGGTAGAATCCCGGGGTGTGGGTGAATCCAGGTGTGGGTAGGTCCAGGTGTGGGGAGAGTCCAGTTTGGGTTTAGAGTCCAGGTGTGGGTAGAGTCCAGTGGTTTGGTAGGTAGAGTCCAGTGTGTGGGGGAGAGCCCGAGTGTGGGGTGTGGGTTTGAAACCCGTTTGTGGGTAGAATCCAGTGTGTGGGGAAACGGTGGGGTAGGGGGTCCAGTGTGTGGGTAGAGTCGTGGGGTTTTTTGGTCCAGTGTGGGGTAGAGTCCCTTTGTGGGGTAGAGTCCCGTTTGGGGGGGGGTGAACCAGTGTGTTTTAGGTCCAGTGTGTGGGGGTCCCGAGTGTGTGAGTGTGTGGGGGAGAGTCAGTTTGTGGGTTTGAACCAGGTGTGGGTGGGGGTCCAGTTGTGGGTAGGTCCATGTGTGGGTGGTCCCGTGTGTGGTAGATCCCGTTGTGGGGAGAGGCAGTGAGTGGGTGGTCCCTGTGTGGGGAGAGTCCAGGTGTGGGTAGAGTGGGTGTGGGTAGGTCCAGGTGGGGTGAGTCCAGTTTGGGGTAGAGTCCAGTTTGTGGGTAAATCCAGTGTGTTGTAGAGCCGTGGTGGGTGGAGTCCGAGTGGTTGAGTGTGTGGGAGAGTCCAGAAGCTGTCAAAGTGTTTACAGAACCCGCCAAAAACCCCAAAGAGCAAGCAAAGAAAAGTAGAAAACACAGTGGCTGGGAAAAACTCCCTAGAAAGGCAGGAACCTAGGAAGAAACCTAGAGAGGAACCAGGCTCCAAGGGATGGCCAGGCCCAAAAAATTGTCAAAGACCATATACTGTTCTCTCTGATACCGCACAGCAAAAAAGTTGTTTTGCACAACCTCGAGTGTGCAATTGCTTTTCTACAACGAGTTACCAAATTAAATAAAAAACGTTATTTTGATTCAACTTGGCTACTATTTCATCCCTCAATGAAAACATTGGCCTGGTCCCGACACATCTATGGTTGCTAGCCAAGCCGGCTGGCCAATCATTCTATTGATTAGGTTGCCAGAGACGCAACCCAGTCGTTAAGTATTTTTTTTGTTCTATATTTATGGACGTGACCCAGTCGTTCGTTCTAAATGTTCCGTTGCCATGGCAACGCTCTTATCCCTCGCTTGCTAGCTAGCACAGTCTGTTCAAAGTAGCTGCATTTGCGTTTGTTTAAAGCCGTTTTGGATACATCCATAACAATGAGCTAATGATGCGCGATTTCGCCTTGGCATAGAAGATGTGCTCTCTCGTCAGGACTCTGTTCAGAGGAGCTAGCCAACAACACAGCTAAACGCAATCCCTTCAAACTGAAGCTGGAAAGACAGCAAACTAGCTGCCGTTTCATGTCGTTTTTACCTGTTTTTTTCCATTTACATCTCTTTGTATACAGCCATACAAATTATGCTGATTCATGATTTCGACTGGCTGAGAAAATTATGTCCGTCTCGTCCTGATACCTTAATAACCTCTTAAGGATCGGACCCTATTTTTCAATTATCGCCTAAAATGACATACCCAAATCTAACTGCCTGTAGCTCAGGACATGAAGCAAGGATATGCAAATTATTGATATCATTTGAATGGAAACACTTTGAAGATTGTGGAAATGTGAAATTAATGTAGGAGAATATAACACATTAGATCTGGTAAAAGATAATACAAACCAAAAAACATACGTTTTCTATTTTAGTTTTTGTTGAATCATCTTTGAAATGCAAGAGAAAGGCCAGACAGTGATGTAGGATTCTAGGTGTTTGTGGGTAGAGTCCAGCAAAATTTCAGACTGATCCAGTGAAGAATTACATCACTGCACAATATTTTGTTTCAAGTCTGCCAGGAGTTTTCCCACATGTGCCGAATTGGTAAATGTATACATTTTCATGTACATAACTTTAGAGAACATACAAAAATGCTATGGTAATAAAAAATGTAAGTTTACACACTCCCAGGAATGTCATACATGATGGATCATTCGCTTCCCTACAGAAAAGACACTAACCTTCACACCTCTAGATGGCCCGGGCGGGGTTGGGGGTGGAGCCAGAGACAGCAGTGGGGTCAAACTGTAGAACCCAGTTCCTACATTTGAATATAAAAATGGATGTTTCAAACAAAACTACACTACATTTTATCTCTGGGACCCTCAGGATTGCAAATCAGAGCAAGATTACTGAATGTAAGTACATTATTGACCTTCAGAGGTGAATGTCTCAAACCAGTTGCCGTGATACAAGTGTTTTGTTGTTGTGCACTATCCTCAAACAATAGCATGTTTTTTTGTTTGTTGTTGCTGTAATAGCTACTGTAAATTGGACACTGCAGTTATATTAACAAGAGTTTAAGCTTTCTGCCCATATAAGACATGTCTATGTCCCGGAAAGTTGGCTGTTGTTTCCAAGCCATTCTTGTCACATATCCAGTTTAATTCTCAATCGGACAGTGGAGATCAAATTTCAATATTGAAACTATGTTGCAAATGTCGAGAGACAGACAGCAACGTTTGTACAAAACCCCCCCGTTGTTGCAAACCAAATGTTAAGCTAGAAGCAAGGGGAAATAATGTCTAGATGCCTTTTACAGTGGAGATCAAGGGTGGGCTGATGGGGCAGTGGATGAGCAGGGATTTCTCAGATGGAAAATGTTTGCATTATAGGCTTACCCTTGCTGAACAGGTTTTTTAGTATGGCTTAGAATGTGTCTCAACCAATAACAATGTTTGTTCTGACCAATCCCGTTGTAGAATGAACCTTTTTTGTAATAACTCTTTCTTGCACTGACTCTATGAACACACACACTGGACTCTACCCACACACTCACACATACTTACACTGACATCCCAACACACACGTGTAGCCTATAGCCTCTAAAACAGGCTACATGGGCACCACCAAGTCAGAACAGTAGATGATATTAGGAGGGGAAACGGGACCAAATTATTAGGGTGAGGCACATGGGCTACTAACAGCTTACTACACAACATACACTTAGCATTACTTTCTTAGCTACAGTATACATATCTCCCTGGCGTATTACATCATTTATGCAGCAGCATACAATACATTTTTGGACTCACCTTGTTGTGCTGTGCTCACTTGAACAGGAAGATGGCACGTTGGTCCTTCGTGGGCAAAATGTGTCATCAAACTTTGTCACCAAAGTCTGGAATTCTTTGGATTTATGGTGCTTTCAAGACAACTGAGAACCCGGAAAAAAAACAAGGTTGAATCATGACGTCAGTGATCTTCAGGTCGGAGCTCTAGAAAGAGGCCAGAGTTCCCGACTTGCAATTCCGAGTTGGATGACCGTTCAAAACGTATTTTCCCAGTCGGAGCTCGTTTTTTTCAGAGTTCCCAGTTGTCTTGAACTGTTCTGAGTTTCCAGTTGTCTTGAACTGTTCTGAGCTTCCAGTTGTCTTGAATAGTTCTGTGTTTCCAGTTGTCTTGAACTGTTCTGAGCTTCCAGTTGTCTTGAATAGTTCTGTGTTTCCAGTTGTCTTGAATAGTTCTGAGTTTCCAGTTGTCTTGAACATTTCTGAGTTTCCAGTTGTTTTGAACAGTTCTGAGTTTCCAGTTGTCTTGAACAGTTCTGAGTTTCCAGTTGTTTTGAACAGTTCTGAGCTTCCAGTTGTTTTGAGCGTGGCAGAAGTCATGCTTGATTGACCCCATGGCCAATGTTGAATGTTTATCCTTTTAAGCTAGGAAAAGAGACCTTTAAACCCAGACTTGGGACCACATACCCTCTCCACTGAATAGCAGGCTAGCGATTGCTTTGCGATGCTTGCAGTTATCCACCGATTCCTTCCAAACCACTCATTGTTGAATTTGCGATTTCCAACTTGTTGTGTAATGTTTATGTCCAATGGCTGATGAGCGCCGACAGGTTTTATTTATAATCTCTCTTCATTATTTATCTTCATATGACAAGGATTAAAAAGGATTTGCCAGTAGATTGTCGACTTGATTCACGATGATGACTGCTAGCTTGCTAGCTAAGATTTTGAAAGTATGATGTTGACATGATCAGTCCAATCAAAGCTGCTGTAGATATAACATGAAGGTTATTTATTTTAATTTTATTTAATGTTTTGGTATTTTACCCCCTTTTTCACCCCAATTTCATGGTATCCAATTGGTAGTTACAGTCTTGTCCCATCGCTACAACTCCCTTACGGACTCGGGAGAGGCGAAGGTAACTCTTGTAACTTCTGACTTCTGACTACTCTTGTAACTTGGACTATTGTAACTTCCTACTACTGTCAACTCTAATATTGCAACTTGTACTATTGTAACTTCCTACTACTGTCACCTCTAATATTGCAACTTGTACTATTGTAACTTTCTACTACTGTCACCTCTAATATTGTAACTTGGACTCTTGTAACTTCCTACTACTGTCATCTCTAATATTGCAACGTGTACTATTGTAACTTCCTACTACTGTCACCTCTAATATTGCAACTTGTACTATTGTAACTTCCTACTACTGTCACCTCTAATATTGCAACTTGTACTATTGTAACTTCCTACTACTGTCACCTCTAATATTGTAACTTGGACTTTTGTAACTTCCTACTACTGTCACCTCTAATATTGCAACTTGTACTATTGTAACTTCCTACTACTGTCACCTCTAATATTGCAACTTGTACTATTGTAACTTCCTACTACTGTCACCTCTAATATTGCAACTTGTACTATTGTAACTTTCTACTACTGTCACCTCTAATATTGTAACTTGGACTCTTGTAACTTCTGCTGTTGCTCCCCTGCCCTGCTCGGGCCTAATGCACTGTTTTAAAGGGGGGAAACTGTCAAACCAATATGACACCAACCATCATCATGTGACCCAGCCTTAGTTACTGAACACCTCAGCCTTAGTTACTGAACACCTCAGCCTTAGTTTCTGAACACCCTGTTTGTTTGTTTCCCCACTGTGTATATTCATTTGTATTTAGTTTCTATTAGTTGTAGTGTTCCTCTGTAGCTCAGATAGCGTGCAACGCCAAGAGTAGAAGTCTGTGGAAGGACAGGACAGATTTACACCAGTCAGTACGTTTATAGTGATGGACTATTGTAGAGTGGAACAGTAAGACTTGTGTGTGTGTGTGTGTGTGTGTGTGTGTGTGTGTGTGTGTGTGTGTGTGTGTGTGTGTGTGTGTGTGTGTGTGTGTGTGTGTGTGTGTGTGTGTGTGTGTGTGTGTGTGTGTGTGTGTGTGTGGGTGTGTGTGTGTGTGTGTGTGTGATGTACTGCTGTAGCGTGAAACATTAAGACTAGGCTGACGTGGATTTGGCTTCGGTCTGGAATCTAGTCCTGCAGAGAGGTATGAAGGTCCTGTCTGATTTAGGACAACAGGTAATAACCGTTAACTTAACCGTGGAGTTGTTTTGGTTTTAACCCTATCCCAAACCTTACTCTTAACCATTCAAATAAAATAAAATAAAATTGTATTTGTCACATGCGCTGAATACAACAGGTACCATGAAATGCTTGCTTACGAGCCCTTAACCTACAATGCAGTTCAAGAAATAGAGTTAAGAAAATATTTACTAAATAATCTAAAGTAGAAACTAAAAAAGTAACAATAAAATAACAATAATGAGGCTATATATACAGGGGGTACTGGTACTGAGTCAATGTGCGGGGGTACAGGTTAGTCCAGGTAATAATGAGGCTATATATACAGGGGGTACTGGTACTGAGTCAATGTGCGGGGTACAGGTTAGTCCAGGTAATAATGAGGCTATATATACAGGGGGTACTGGTACTGAGTCAATGTGCGGGGGTACAGGTTAGTTGAGGTAATTGAGGGAAGAGAAGGCCGTATCTCAGACTGCCCATCTAAATATTTTATTTTTATTGGCCAGTCTGAGATAAGGCTTTTTCTTTGCAACTCTGCCTAGAAGGTCAGCATCCCGGAGTGGTCTCTTCACTGTTGACGTTGAGACTGGTGTTTTGCGGGTACTATTTAATGAAGCTGCCAGTGAGGACCTGTGAGGCGTCTTTTTTCTCAAACTAGACACTCTAATGTATTTGTCCTCTTGCTCAGTTGTGCACCGGGGCCTCCCCACTCCTCTTTCTATTCTGGTTAGAGCCAGTTTGCGCTGTTCTGTGAAAGGAGTAGTACACAGCGTTGTACGAGATCTTCAGTTTCTTGGCAATTTCTCTGCATGGAATAGCTTAATTTCTCAGAACAAGAATAGACTGATGAGTTTCAGAAGAAAGTTATTTGTTTCTGGCCATTTTGAGCCTGTAATCCACAATTGCTGATGCTCCAGATACTCAACTAGTCTCAAGAAGGACAGTTTTCAGCTGTGCTAACATAATTGCAAAATGATTTTCTAATGATCAATTAGCCTTTTAAAATGATCAACTTGGATTAGCAACATGCCATTGGAAACACAGGACTGATGGTTGCTGATAATGGGCCTCTTTTATGCCTATGTAGATATTCCATTAAAATCTGCCTTTCCAGCTACAATAGCCATTTACAACATTAACAATGTCTACGCTGTATTTCTGATTAATTTGATGTTATTTTAATGGATAAAATAAATTGCTTTTATTTCGAAAACTAGGACATTTCTATGTGACCCCAAACTTTTGAATGGTAGTGTACATGTAGGTAGGGGTAAAGTGACTATGCATAGATAATAACCCAGCGGAGTATCAGCAGCGTAAAAAAATAGTAAATAGTCCGGGTAGCAGTTTGATCAACTGTTCAGCAGTCTTATGGCTTGGGGGTAGAAGCTGTTTAAGGAGCCTTTTGGACCTAGACTTAGCCACTCTGGTACCGCTTGCCGTGAAGAGAGAACAGTGTATGGACTTGGGTGGCTGGAGTCTTTGACAATTTTTAGGGCCTTCCTCTGACACCCGCCCTGGTATAGAGGTCTTGGATGGCAGGAAGCTTGGCCCCAGTGATGTACTATCATGGTCCAAACGCACTATCCTCTGTAGCGCCTTGCGGTCGGATGCCAAGCAGTTTCATACCAGGCAGTGATGCAACCATCAGGATCTCTCGATGGTGTGAGCTGTATAACATTTTGAGGATCGAGGCCCATGCCAAATATTTCAATAGGTGTTGTCGTGCCTCTTCACGACTGTCTTGGTGTGTTTGGATCATATAGTGTGTTCGTGATGTGGCACCAAGGAACCTGAAGCTATCGACCCGCTCCACTACAGCCCCGTCGATGTGATGGGGGTGTGCTGGCCCCTCCTTTCCTGTAGTCCACGATCAGCTCTTTTATCTTGCTCACATTGAGGGAGAGGTTGTTGTCCTGGCAAACCACACTGCCAGGTCAATGACCTCCTCCCTATAGGCCTGTCTCATCGTTGTTGGTGATCAGGCCTACCACCGTTGTGTCGTTGGGCAAACTTAATGATGGTGTTGGAGTCATGTTTGGCCACGCAGTTGTGGGTGAACAGGGAGTACAGTGATGGGACTAAGCAATGCACCCCTGATGGGCCCCCGTGTTGAGGATCAGCGTGGCAGATGTTGTTGTTGCCTACCCTTACCACCTGGGGGGCGGCTCGTCAGGAAGTCCAGATCCGTTTGCAGAGGGAGGTGTTTAGTTCCCAGGTCCGTAGCTTAGTGATGAGCTTTCAGGGCACTATGGTGTGGAACGCTGATCTGTAGTCAACGAACCGCATTCTCACATAGGTGTTTCGTTTTGTCAAGTGGGAAAGGGCAGTGTGGAGTGCAATTGGATGATGCATGAGTTGATCAAAAACCCAATTGCCCCTTATTATTGTTTGAACACTCGCCTTAGTTTCCTACTTTTTGAACCCCCGTTTGTTAGTGTTCTTTTTTTTTTCCTGTAGTCAGATAGCAGCAGCCAAGAGTGAAGTCTGTGGAAAGAAGGACAGATTTACCCCAGTCAGTACAGTTATAGTGTGGACTATAGAGTGAACAGAAAGGGACTGTGGTGTGTGTGTGTGTGTGTGTTGTGTGTGGGTGTGTGTGGGGGGTGGTGTGTGTGTGTGTGTGTGTTGTGTGTGTGTGGTGTGTGTGTGTGTGGTTGGTGTGTGTGTGTGTTGGGGTGGGTGGGGGGTGGGTGTGTGTGTGTGGGTGTGTGTGTGTGTGTGTGGTGTGTGTGTGTGTGTGTGTGGGTGTGGGTGTGGGTGTGTGTGTGGGTGTGTGTGTGGTGTGTGTGTGTGTGTGTTGTGTGTGTGGATTGTACTCTGTAGCGTGGAACATTAAGACTAGGCTGACGTGGATTTGGCTTCGGTCTGGAATCTAGTCTGCAGAGAGGTATAAGGTCCTGTCTGATTTAGGAAAAACAGGTAATAACCGTTAACTTAACGTGGAGTTGTTTTGGTTTTAACCCTATCCCAAACCTTACTCTTAACCATTTCAAATAAAAAAAATAAAATTGTATTTGTCACATGCGCTGAATACAAACGGGTTTACCATGAAATGCTGCTACGACCCCTAACCTACAATGCAGTTCAAGAAATAGAGTTAAGAAAATATTACTAAATAATCTAAAGTAGAAACTAAAAAAGTAACAATAAAATAACAATAATGAGGCTATATATACAGGGGGTACTGGTACGGAGTCAATGTGGGGGGGGTTTACAGGTTAGTCCAGGTAAAAATGAGGCTATATATACAGGGGGAAATGGTAACTGGTCAATGTGGGGGGGGGTAAGGTTAGTCCAGGTAATAATGAGGCTAATATACAGGGGGTATGGTACTGATTTCAATGTGGGGGGGTACAGGTTAGTTGAGGTAATTGAGGGAAGGGGAAGGCGTATCTCAGACTGCCCATCTAAATATTTTATTTTTTGGCCAGTCTGGAAAAGGCTTTTTCTTTGCAACTCTGCCTAGAAGGTCAGCATCCCGGAGTGGTCTCTTCACTGTTGATTTGAGGATGGTGTTTTGCGGGTATATTTAATGAAGCTGCGTTGAGGGACCTGGAGGCGTCTTTTTCTCAAACTAGACACTCTAATGTATTTGTCCTCTTGCTCAGTTGTGCACCGGGGCCTCCCACTCCCTCTTTCTATTTTGGTTAGAGCCAGTTTGCGCTGTTCTGTGAAAGGAGTAGTACACAGCGTTGTACGAGATCTTCAGTTTCTTGGCAATTTCTCGCATGGGAAATAGCTTAATTTCCTAGAACAAGAATAGACTGATGAGTTTCAGAAGAAAGTTATTTGTTTCTGGCCATTTTGAGCCCGAATCCCAATTGCTGAGCTCCAGATACTCAATAGTCTCAAGAAGGACGTTTTCAGGCTGTGCTAAATAATTGCAAAATGATTTTCTAATGATCAATTAGCCTTTTAAAATGATCAACTTGGATTAGAAAAATGCCATTGGAACACAGGACTGATGGTTGCTGATAATGGGCCTCTTTATGCCTATGTAGATATTCCATTAAAAATCTGCCTTTCCAGCTACAATAGCCATTTACAACATTAACAATGTTACGCTTTATTCTGATAATTGATGTTATTTTATGGATAAAATAAATTGCTTTTATTTTCGAAAAACTAGGACATTTTATGTGACCCCCAAACTTTTGAATGGTAGTGTACATGTAGGTAGGGGGTTAAAGTGACTATGCAAGCATAATAACCAGCGAGTATCAGCAGCGTAAAAAATAGTAAAAATAGTAATAGTCCGGGGTATGGTAAGCAGTTTTGATCAACTGTTCAGCAGTCTTATGGTTGGGGGTAGTGTAGAAGCGTGTTAAGGAGCCTTTTGGACCTAGACTTAGCACTCTGGGTACCGCTTGCGTGAAGAGAGAACAGTTGTATGACTTGGGTGGCTGGAGTCTTTGACAATTTTTAGGGCCTTCCTGTGACACCGCCTGTATAGAGGTCTTCGGATGGCAGGAAGCTTGGCCCCCAGTGAGTTTACTATCATGGTCCAAACGCACTTTATCCTCTTGTAGCGCTTGCGGTCGGATGCCAAGCAGTTTCCATACCAGGCAGGTGATGCAAACCAGTAGATGCTCTCGATGTGTAGCTGTATAACATTTGAGGATCTGAGGACCCATGCCAAATATTTTCAATAGGTGTTGTCGTGCCCTCTTTACGACTGTCTTGGTGGTTTGGATCATGATAGTTGTTAGTGATTGTGGGCACCCCAAGGAACATGAAGCTATCGACCCGCTCCCACTAAGCCCCGTCGATGTGAATGGGGGTGTGCTCGGCCCCTCTTTTCCTGTGGCCACGATCAGCTCTTTTTATCTTGCTCACATGAGGGAGAGGTTGTTTGTCCTGGCAACCACCACTGCCAGGTCCAATGACCTCCTCCTATAGGCTGTCTCAGGTGTTGGTGATCAGGCCCTACCCACCGTTGTGTCGTTGGCAAACTTAATGATGGTGTTGGAGTCATGTTTGGCCACGCAGTTGTGGGGTGAACAGGGAGTAAGGATGGGACTAAGCAATGCACCCCTGATGGGCCCCCGTGTTGAGGATCAGCGTGGCAGATGTGTGTTTGCCTACCCTTACCCACCTGGGGGGCGGCTCGTCAGGAAGTCCAGGATTCCAGTTGCAGAGGGAGGTGTTTAGTCCCAGGGTCCGTAGCTTAGTGATGAGCTTTAAGGGCACTATGGTGTTGAACGCTGATCTGTAGTCAACGAACAGAATTCTCACATAGGTGTTCTTTTTGTCCAAGTGGGAAAGGGCAGTGTGGAGTGCAATTGAGATTGCATCCATCTGTGGATCTGTTGAGGCAGTATGCGAATTGGGATTGGGTCTAGTATTTCCGGGATGATGGTGTTGATGTGAGCCATCCCCAGTCTTTCAAAGCTCTTCATGTAGGTATTACATACTCGGTCAGGGAGACGTTTGAAAACGTAAGTACACATCCTGGTAATTCATCTGGCGCCCATGGCCTTGTGAATGTTGACTTGTTTAAAGGTCTTACTCACATCGGCTAGGGAGAGCATGATCACACAGTCGTCTGAACCGCTGATGCTCTCTCGCATGCTTCAGTCCTGCCTCGAAACGAGGCATTAGAAGGCATTTAGCTCGTCATGTAGGCTCGCTTACTGGACAGCTTGCGGTTAGGTTCCCTTTTTGTAATCCGATTAATAGTTTTCAAGCCCTCGCCACAGCCGATGTGCATCAGAGCCGGTGATGGAAGTAGGATCAATCTTAGTCCTGTATTGACGCTTTTGCCGTTTCATGGTTTGTTTGAGGGCCATAGCGGGATTTCTTAATAAGCGTCCAGATTAGTGTCTCGCTCCTTGAACATGGTAGCTCTAGCCTTAGCTCAGTGTGGATGTGCCCTGTAATCCATTGGCTTTCTGGTTGGGGTATGTACGTACGGTCACTGTGGGGACGACGTCATCGATGTGCCACTTATGATGAAGCCCAGTGATGATGTGGTGTACTCCTCAATGCCATCGGAAGAAATCCTGGAAACATATTCCAGTCTGTGCTGGCAAAACAGTCCTGTAGCTTAACATCTCCGTCATCTGACCCACTTCCGTATGAGCGAGTCCATGGTACTTCCTGCTTAAGTTTTTGCATGTAAGCAGGAATAGGAGGCTTAGAATTATGGTCAGATTTGCCAAATCGAGGATGAGGGAAGTTGTCAGAGTGGTGTGTGTGTAGATGAGGAAGGAATCAAAGCGCAGGAAACAGGAGGACTTTCACAGAACTTTAGTCAAGTCTGACAACAAGAATATAAACGTCAACCCAACCGGGTGGCGCAAACAGATTACGCACGAAACACGCTGTGCGGAGAGGAAAACAAGAAAAAAGCGCACGCAGTGCGAACTCTCGTAACACATACGAGCGACTCAAAATATCGAGCAACCAGCTGACAACAAGACAATCACGCATAAACACCTTGACCCCAAACACACGAACTAAATAGGGAAACAATTAAGACACAAATAAGGGACAGGTGGTTTATGAAACAGACAAAACCAAAAAGAACATGTAAACATAGAACTGGGACTTTCCCCCCAAAAAACCCCCCCCAAAAGGGGAAAAAATCCAAAGTACGTACCCCCCCAAAAAAACGGAAACCCCCGGGCCCCGGGGCCCGGAA
>LR778279.1:48459460-48491604 GCA_902810595.1 Coregonus sp. 'balchen' | reverse complement strand
CAAAAACAGTGCCTCCTCCACACAGCCAGACTGCCCATAACGGCTGAAACAGAGCAGTGCCTTCTCCTCCACACAGCCAGACTGCCCATAACGGCTGAAACAGAGCAGTGCCTTCTCCTCCACACAGCCAGGCTGCCCATAACGGCTGAAACAGAGCAGTACCTAGCCAGTTGTTTTTTGCTCTACTCTTAGGCAGACCTGCAATCTGAAGGCCACGTACCGTAAACGTATGTAGGTGGCCCAGACTGCCAAATATCAACGCCACCAACCTGCATCTATATCCCAGGCTGACTAGGTGGGGACATGAGGGGCTGCTATTTAAGGAACTTGTCAGAAAAGGCCTGCTCCATGTAACAATCCAATGAGCAGCCCACTTTCAAAATAAGCACCTCCCTCTGGACTCCCCCACAACAACAATATCTGGATTGTTTACATTTTACATTTTAGTCATTTAGCAGACGCTCTTATCCAGAGCTACTTACAGTTAGTGAGTGCATACATATTCATACTGGCTCCCCGTGGGAATCGAACCCCACAACCCTGGCGTTTGCGAGCGCCATGCTCTACCAACTGAGCTACAGGAGGCTACACACACACACACACACACCCACCCACACACGCCCACACCCACCCACCCACACACACTCACCCACCCACACACACCCACACACACCCACCCACACACACCCACCCACCCACACACACCCACCCACCCACCCACACCTGTTGGGTCACCTGGGCCTTGTTAGAACCATGATTAAGAGGTGTGTAATCTCTCCCAGGCGTTGTTGAATGTTCCTGACCCTCTCAGGTCTGTTAACGTGTGAACTGCTAAACACACATCAGGTGGACAGTTCTATCCTTCTCTGGCCTGCGTCCCTATTCTCATCGTCAAAAGTAGTTTGGGGGCGCAGCCTCGTTTTCCTTGATGGGCACGGGAAAACACATTATCAGTCTACAGTATTAGTCCACAAAGGAATACAGTCCACAAATCATTCAAAACAGTAACAGGTCTTTCGTATTAAAGACAACATTATCTCTCTGAGCTAAAGCCTTTATGTAAGACACGTCTCAGACAAGGTTACTACTACTGAAATCAAAGCTCATCAGGAAAATAGGAGGGGAGAAGAGGAGAGGAACAGAAAGTAGGAAAGAAGAAGAGAAGAGAGGATGTGATAATGAGATCAGAAGAGAGGAGGAAAGAAGAAGAAAACAGGAGAAGAGAGGTGAAAAGAAGAGGAGAGACAAAGGAGGAGAGAGGAGGAGAGAGGAGGAGAGGAGAGGAGGAGAGAGGAGGAGAGAGGAGGAGAGGAGAGGAGGAGAGAGGAGGAGAGGAGAGGAGGAGAGAGGAGGAGAGAGGAGGAGGAGAGGAGGAGGAGGAGAGAGCAGGAGAGAGGAGGAGAGGAGAAGAGGAGAGAGCAGGAGAGAGGAGGAGAGGAGAGGAGAGAGGAGGAGAGGAGAGAGGCGGCAGGTAGCTTAGTGGTTAAGAGCGTTGTGCCAGTAACTGAAAGGTCGCTGGTTCTAATCCCCGAGCCGACTAGGTGAAAAATCTGTCGATGTGCCCTTGTGCAAGGCACTTAACCCTAATTGCTCCTGTAAGTCGCTCTGGATAAGAGCGTCTGCTAAATGACTAGAATGGAGGAAGAGGAGGAGATGAGGAGGAGAGAGGAGGAGGAGAGAGGAGGAGGAGATGAGGAGGAGAGAGGAGGAGGAGAGAGGAGGAGGAGAGGAGGAGGAGAGAGGAGGAGGAGAGAGGAAGAGGAGGAGATGAGGAGATGAGGAGGAGAGGAGGAGGAGAGGGAATTGCAACGGAGAGAGTGATGAGACCAGCAACTGTCTAGTAATGAGAAGCAGACTGGGTTTGGTTGGTCAGGACAATACCGTGGAGAGCTTGGTTAGGACAATACCGTGAAGGGTTTGGTTGGTTAGGACAATACCATGAAGGGGTTGGTTGGTCAGGACAATACCGTGAAGGGTTTGGTTGGTCAGGACAATACCATGAAGGGGTTGGTTGGTCAGGACAATACCATGAAGGGTTTGGTTGGTCAGGACAATACCATGAAGGGGTTGGTTGGTTAGGACAATACCGTGAAGGGTTTGGTTGGTCAGGACAATACCGTGAAGGGTTTGGTTGGTCAGGACAATACCATGAAGGGTTTGGTTGGTCAGGACAATACCATGAAGGGTTTGGTTGGTTAGGACAATACCATGAAGGGTTTGGTTGGTCAGGACAATACCATGAAGGGTTTGGTTGGTTAGGACAATACCATGAAGGGTTTGGTTGGTTAGGACAATACCGTGAAGGGTTTGGTTGGTCAGGACAATACCATGAAGGGTTTGGTTGGTCAGGACAATACCATGAAGGGTTTGGTTGGTCAGGACAATACCGTGAAGGGTTTGGTTGGTCAGGACAATACCATGAAGGGTTTGGTTGGTCAGGACAATACCGTGAAGGGTTTGGTTGGTCAGGACAATACCGTGAAGGGTTTGGTTAGGACAATACCGTGAAGGGTTTGGTTGGTTAGGACAATACCATGAAGGGTTTGGTTGGTTAGGACAATACCATGAAGGGTTTGGTTGGTCAGGACAATACCGTGGAGGGTTTGGTTGGTCAGGACAATACCATGAAGGGTTTGGTTGGTCAGGACAATACCATGAAGGGTTTGGTTGGTTAGGACAATACCATGAAGGGTTTGGTTGGTTAGGACAATACCGTGAAGGGTTTGGTTGGTCAGGACAATACCATGAAGGGTTTGGTTGGTCAGGACAATACCATGAAGGGTTTGGTTGGTCAGGACAATACCGTGAAGGGTTTGGTTGGTCAGGACAATACCATGAAGGGTTTGGTTGGTCAGGACAATACCGTGAAGGGTTTGGTTGGTCAGGACAATACCGTGAAGGGTTTGGTTAGGACAATACCGTGAAGGGTTTGGTTGGTTAGGACAATACCATGAAGGGTTTGGTTGGTTAGGACAATACCATGAAGGGTTTGGTTGGTCAGGACAATACCGTGGAGGGTTTGGTTGGTCAGGACAATACCATGAAGGGTTTGGTTGGTCAGGACAATACCGTGAAGGGTTTGGTTGGTCAGGACAATACCGTGGAGGGTTTGGTTGGTCAGGACAATACCATGAAGGGTTTGGTTGGTCAGGACAATACCATGAAGGGTTTGGTTGGTCAGGACAATACCATGAAGGGTTTGGTTGGTCAGGACAATACCGTGAAGGGTTTGGTTGGTCAGGACAATACCATGAAGGGTTTGGTTGGTCAGGACAATACCATGAAGGGTTTGGTTGGTCAGGACAATACCATGAAGGGTTTGGTTGGTCAGGACAATACCGTGAAGGGTTTGGTTGGTCAGGACAATACCATGGAGGGTTTGGTTGGTCAGGACAATACCGTGAAGGGTTTGGTTGGTCAGGACAATACCGTGGAGGGTTTGGTTGGTCAGGACAATACCATGAAGGGTTTGGTTGGTCAGGACAATACCATGAAGGGTTTGGTTGGTCAGGACAATACCATGAAGGGTTTGGTTGGTCAGGACAATACCATGAAGGGTTTGGTTGGTCAGGACAATACCATGAAGGGTTTGGTTGGTCAGGACAATACCATGAAGGGTTTGGTTGGTCAGGACAATACCGTGAAGGGTTTGGTTGGTCAGGACAATACCGTGAAGGGTTTGGTTGGTCAGGACAATACCATGAAGGGTTTGGTTGGTCAGGACAATACCGTGAAGGGTTTGGTTGGTCAGGACAATACCATGAAGGGTTTGGTTGGTCAGGACAATACCATGAAGGGTTTGGTTGGTCAGGACAATACCGTGAAGGGTTTGGTTGGTCAGGACAATACCGTGAAGGGTTTGGTTGGTCAGGACAATACCGTGAAGGGTTTGGTTGGTCAGGACAATACCATGAAGGGTTTGGTTGGTCAGGACAATACCATGAAGGGTTTGGTTGGTCAGGGACAATACCATGAAGGGTTTGGTTGGTCAGGACAATACCATGAAGGGTTTGGTTGGTCAGGACAATACCATGAAGGGTTTGGTTGGTTAGGACAATACCATGAAGGGGTTGGTTGGTCAGGACAATACCATGAAGGGGTTGGTTGGTTAGGACAATACCATGAAGGGTTTGGTTGGTCAGGACAATACCATGAAGGGTTTGGTTGGTCAGGACAATACCATGAAGGGTTTGGTTGGTTAGGACAATACCATGAAGGGTTTGGTTGGTTAGGACAATACCATGAAGGGTTTGGTTGGTCAGGACAATACCGTGAAGGGTTTGGTTGGTCAGGACAATACCGTGGAGGGTTTGGTTGGTCAGGACAATACCATGAAGGGTTTGGTTGGTCAGGACAATACCATGAAGGGTTTGGTTGGTCAGGACAATACCGTGAAGGGTTTGGTTGGTCAGGACAATACCATGAAGGGTTTGGTTGGTCAGGACAATACCATGAAGGGTTTGGTTGGTCAGGACAATACCGTGAAGGGTTTGGTTGGTCAGGACAATACCATGAAGGGTTTGGTTGGTCAGGACAATACCATGAAGGGTTTGGTTGGTCAGGACAATACCATGAAGGGTTTGGTTGGTCAGGACAATACCGTGAAGGGTTTGGTTGGTCAGGACAATACCGTGAAGGGTTTGGTTGGTCAGGACAATACCATGAAGGGTTTGGTTGGTCAGGACAATACCATGAAGGGTTTGGTTGGTCAGGACAATACCATGAAGGGTTTGGTTGGTTAGGACAATACCATGAAGGGGTTGGTTGGTCAGGACAATACCATGAAGGGGTTGGTTGGTTAGGACAATACCATGAAGGGTTTGGTTGGTCAGGACAATACCATGAAGGGTTTGGTTGGTCAGGACAATACCATGAAGGGTTTGGTTGGTTAGGACAATACCATGAAGGGTTTTGGTTGGTTAGGACAATACCATGAAGGGTTTGGTTGGTTAGGACAATACCATGAAGGGTTTGGTTGGTCAGGACAATACCATGAAGGGTTTGGTTGGTTAGGACAATACCATGAAGGGTTTGGTTGGTTAGGACAATACCATGAAGGGTTTGGTTGGTTTAGGACAATACCGTGAAGGGTTTGGTTGGTCAGGACAATACCGTGAAGGGTTTGGTTGGTCAGGACAATACCGTGAAGGGTTTGGTTGGTCAGGACAATACCGTGAAGGGTTTGGTTGGTCAGGACAATACCGTGAAGGGTTTGGTTGGTCAGGACAATACCGTGAAGGGTTTGGTTGGTCAGGACAATACCGTGAAGGGTTTGGTTGGTCAGGACAATACCGTGAAGGGTTTGGTCAGGACAATACCGTGAAGGGTTTGGTTGGTCAGGACAATACCGTGAAGGGTTTGGTTGGTCAGGACAATACCATGAAGGGTTTGGTTGGTCAGGACAATACCATGAAGGGTTTGGTTGGTCAGGACAATACCATGAAGGGTTTGGTTGGTTAGGACAATACCATGAAGGGGTTGGTTGGTCAGGACAATACCATGAAGGGGTTGGTTGGTTAGGACAATACCATGAAGGGTTTGGTTGGTCAGGACAATACCATGAAGGGTTTGGTTGGTCAGGACAATACCATGAAGGGTTTGGTTGGTTAGGACAATACCATGAAGGGTTTGGTTGGTTAGGACAATACCATGAAGGGTTTGGTTGGTCAGGACAATACCATGAAGGGTTTGGTTGGTTAGGACAATACCATGAAGGGTTTGGTTGGTTAGGACAATACCATGAAGGGTTTGGTTGGTTAGGACAATACCATGAAGGGTTTGGTTGGTCAGGACAATACCGTGAAGGGTTTGGTTGGTCAGGACAATACCGTGAAGGGTTTGGTTGGTCAGGACAATACCGTGAAGGGTTTGGTTGGTCAGGACAATACCGTGAAGGGTTTGGTTGGTCAGGACAATACCGTGAAGGGTTTGGTCAGGACAATACCGTGAAGGGTTTGGTTGGTCAGGACAATACCATGAAGGGTTTGGTTGGTCAGGACAATACCGTGAAGGGTTTGGTTGGTCAGGACAATACCATGAAGGGTTTGGTTGGTTAGGACAATACCATGAAGGGTTTGGTTGGTTAGGACAATACCGTGAAGGGTTTGGTTGGTTAGGACAATACCATGAAGGGTTTGGTTGGTCAGGACAATACCGTGAAGGGTTTGGTTGGTCAGGACAATACCGTGAAGGGTTTGGTTGGTCAGGACAATACCGTGAAGGGTTTGGTTGGTCAGGACAATACCGTGAAGGGTTTGGTCAGGACAATACCGTGAAGGGTTTGGTTGGTCAGGACAATACCATGAAGGGTTTGGTTGGTCAGGACAATACCGTGAAGGGTTTGGTTGGTCAGGACAATACCATGAAGGGTTTGGTTGGTTAGGACAATACCATGAAGGGTTTGGTTGGTTAGGACAATACCATGAAGGGTTTGGTTGGTTAGGACAATACCGTGAAGGGTTTGGTTGGTTAGGACAATACCATGAAGGGTTTGGTTGGTCAGGACAATACCGTGGAGGGTTTGGTTGGTCAGGACAATACCGTGGAGGGTTTGGTTGGTCAGGACAATACCGTGGAGAGCTTGGTTAGGACAATACCGTGAAGGGTTTGGTTGGTCAGGACAATACCGTGAAGGGTTTGGTTAGGACAATACCGTGAAGGGTTTGGTTGGTCAGGACAATACCGTGAAGGGTTTGGTTAGGACAATACCATGAAGGGTTTGGTTGGTCAGGACAATACCGTGAAGGGTTTGGTTGGTTAGGACAATACCGTGAAGGGTTTGGTTGGTCAGGACAATACCGTGAAGGGTTTGGTTGGTCAGGACAATACCGTGAAGAGCTTGGTCAGGACAATACCGTGAAGGGTTTGGTTGGTCAGGACAATACCGTGAAGGGTTTGGTTGGTCAGGACAATACCATGAAGGGTTTGGTTAGGACAATACCGTGAAGGGTTTGGTTGGTTAGGACAATACCGTGAAGGGTTTGGTTGGTCAGGACAATACCGTGAAGGGTTTGGTTGGTCAGGACAATACCGTGGAGGGTTTGGTTGGTCAGGACAATACCGTGAAGGGTTTGGTTGGTCAGGACAATACCGTGGAGGGTTTGGTTGGTCAGGACAATACCGTGGAGAGCTTGGTTAGGACAATACCGTGGAGAGCTTGGTTAGGACAATACCGTGGAGGGTTTGGTTAGGACAATACCGTGGAGGGTTTGGTTAGGACAATACCGTGGAGGGTTTGGTTAGGACAATACCGTGAAGGGTTTGGTCAGGACAATACCATGAAGGGTTTGGTTAGGACAATACCGTGAAGGGTTTGGTCAGGACAATACCATGAAGGGTTTGGTTAGGACAATACCGTGAAGGGTTTGGTCAGGACAATACCGTGAAGGGTTTGGTCAGGACAATACCGTGAAGGGTTTGGTCAGGACAATACCGTGAAGGGTTTGGTCAGGACAATACCGTGAAGGGTTTGGTCAGGACAATACCGTGAAGAGCTTGGTTAGGACAATACCGTGAAGGGTTTGGTCAGGACAATACCGTGAAGGGTTTGGTTGGTCAGGACAATACCGTGAAGGGTTTGGTTGGTCAGGACAATACCGTGAAGGGTTTGGTTGGTCAGGACAATACCGTGAAGGGTTTGGTCAGGACAATACCATGAAGGGTTTGGTTAGGACAATACCGTGAAGGGTTTGGTCAGGACAATACCGTGAAGGGTTTGGTCAGGACAATACCGTGAAGGGTTTGGTCAGGACAATACCGTGGAGAGCTTGGTTAGGACAATACCGTGGAGGGTTTGATTAGGACAATACCGTGAAGGGTTTGGTCAGGACAATACCGTGGAGGGTTTGATTAGGACAATACCGTGAAGGGTTTGGTCAGGACAATACCGTGAAGGGTTTGGTCAGGACAATACCGTGAAGGGTTTGGTCAGGACAATACCGTGAAGGTTTTGGTCAGGACAATACCGTGAAGGGTTTGGTCAGGACAATACCGTGAAGGGTTTGGTCAGGACAATACCGTGAAGGGTTTGGTTAGGACAATACCGTGAAGGGTTTTTGGTGTCACATTGGTTGTAGGAACTCAGCCATATGTTTCCTGACAAGTAAAACTGAACGTTTTTTAAACGTTCTGAGAACAGAAGTGAAAATGTTGCCTGTTCTGGGAACGTTTATTTTTAGGTTGCAGGGAGGTTCTGAGAACGTTTTTTCTCTGGTTCCTTTAAAGTTTTCCTGGGAGGTTTTATTAACGCTCTGAGAACGGAAAATGTAGGTTATTTTGAGGTTTTGGAATAACTTCCTGATTTAAACTTTAACTGAATGTTTCAATAAGGCTTTTAATGAAACTTCTAGCTTATTTTGGGTTTACTTTTTTGAACTCCAAGCACAGATAGGACACATAAAACATTAATTTCCTTAGTCATTAATTATGCAAACACATTTATTTTTTATTGTGACACAGCATCAGTGAGATTCAAACCTATAATCATCTGTTCTTTATCCATGGAATTAGTCCACTGCGCCAACAGTACGGACCTAGCATGCCATGTTTTTTTTAAACATACAAAGCTGTTCATTTTTGTCTATTCAAACAGACCCCAGTTCAAAGGAAACAAGCACTCATTAAAGATCAGGTGTGGCCAATTGTGATGCGTGTGATAGAAGGAGTCAGGCGCAGGAGAAAATACTACCCTGGCAACAACAAGGTAAGGGTAGCTCAACCGAGCTACACACAGCTCACTACAAACAATCACCGACAAGGAAGCAGAGGGAACACTTATACAATGACTAATTGGGGATAAGGACCAGGTGTGTGTGATTAATTAGACAAGACAAGTGGAGTGATGATAAATGGATTCGGCAGCAGCTAGTAAGCCGGTGAAGACGAACGCCGAAACCTGTCCGAACAAGGCGGGGAGGCAGCCTCGGCGGAAGTCAGTCGTGACAGTACCCCCCCCCCTTGACATGCAGCTCCAGCAGTGCGCCGACCCGGCCTCGGGGACGGCCAGGAGGACGCGGAGCAGGGCGGGTCGGATGACCACGGGGTAAATCCCTCACTGGGACCCAGCACTGTTCCTCCGGACCGTACCCCTCCCACTCCACGAGGTACTGAAGGCCCCCCACCCGACGCCTCGAATCCAGGATGGAACGGACCGAGGAGGTGGAGGGACCTCCCGCACCTCAGACTCCTGGAGCGGACCAGCTACCACCGGCCTGAAGAGAGACACATGAAACGAGGGGTTAATACGGTAATCAGGGGGAAGTAATAACCTATATGTGACCTCGTCGACTCTCCTCAGGACTTTAAACAGCCCCACAAACCGCGGGCTCAGCTTTCGGCAGGGCAGGCGGAGGGGCAGATTCCGGGTCGAGAGCCAGACCCGATCCCCCGGTACAAAGACGGGGGCCTCACTGCGGTGGTGGTCAGCGTTGGCCTTCTGACGACGCACGGCGCGTTGGAGGTGAACGTGGGCAGCGTCCCACGTCTCCTCCGCGCGCCGAAACCAGTCATCCACCGCAGGAGCCTCGGTATGGCTCTGGTGCCATGGTACCAGAACCGGTTGGTAACCTAGAACACACTGGAAAGGCGTTAGGTTAGTGGAGGAGTGACGGAGAGAGTTCTGGGCATATTCTGCCCATGGCAGGACCGACCACTCCCCCGGCCGGTCCTGGCAGTAGGACCGAAGGAACCTCCCCACATCCTGATTTACCCGTTCCACCTGCCCATTAGACTCGGGGTGGAAACCAGAGGTCAGGCTGACCGAGACCCCCAGACGTTCCATGAACGCCTTCCTGACCTTGGACGTGAACTGGGGACCTCGGTCAGACACTATGTCCTCTGGTACCCCGTAGTGCCGGAAGACGTGAGTAAACAGGGCCTCCGCAGTCTGCAGGGCCGTGGGGAGACCGGGCAGAGGAAGGAGGCGGCAGGACTTGGAGAAGCGGTCCACAACGACCAGGATGGTGGTGTTCCCATGGGAGAGGGGAAGATCAGTTCGAAAATCAATGCTAAGGTGAGACCATGGTCGTTGTGGAACTGGTAACGGTTGTAGCTTACCCGCTGGGAGGTGCCTAGGTGCCTTACTCTGGGCGCACACCGAGCAGGAGGAGACGTACACCCTCATGTCTTTAGCCAAGGTAGGCCACCAGCACTTTCCGCTCAGGCAGCGCACTGTACGGCCGATACCTGGATGACCAGAGGAGGGTGACGTGTGTGCCCAGAAGATCAGACGATCATATATCCGCATCCATCACCCATACTACCGGCGCCACAATGCAGGAGGCCAGCCGTTCATGGGTAGTTTTGAATAAGTCATACAAATAAGCATCGGATATTAAATGCTCCAGGAATCAAGTATAATTTTGGACATTTTAGTATTGTGCACATGCTAGGCAACTCATAAACACATCATATTTTGCCTTTGTAGAGTAAAATGATGACAGGAATCTTCAATTAGTAAAGCATAAACCACCTGAATATTGATATTCATTAGATTTTTATTGAAGGTTTGGTGATTCAGAGAAATTAATTGTTATAACAAGAACATTTTCAAACACATTTGGGAAACAGATCAGGGGTGGCCAACCCTCCTGGAGAGCAAGCAGGGCTTTCTTCCAGCCCTGTTTTAAAGAGATAGTTCACCCAAATTACTAAACGTTTGTCTTGAACCTTGAAAGCAGTCTATGGACAAGGAGACTGCAATTTTTGATTTGGTTACCCGCTGCCATCAACCATTAATATTTCCTGTGCAGAGCATTGGTGTAGTGGTAATACTTCTCAGCACGTGTCGCATACAACATTCCACTTGAGAACAGGAATCAATCCCTGCTTCCAACCTTCCCACTGTTTCTCTCATTGGCCTGTCTCCCTATCTCACTTAATTACTGTCTGAATAAAGTGTCAAACCACCTAAAAAATATTAGCATACTTTAAATTTCATCCCCCCCAAAAATCTCAAAGTAACAAAGTCGTTCAATTTTGAGTGTTCATTTAATGTTCAAAGCATCCTGAATACACCTGACCTGTGTTTTCCACCCTGGTCATAGGCCTAAGCCTTGTCAAAATACGTAGAATTGCAGGAAATTAGCTTTAAAACAGTAAAATGTTCCCCCGTCTAGGGGTTGTGCTAGGGGGCAATGGAATTCACATGGAAGATCTCACTCCAAGCTTTCCTCAAATGTTGGCAGCCCTGGAAACGGTATGCTGACGTACTGAAATTCCCAGAGAAGAACTTTGTTTCTTAACATTCTCTGAACTATTTGAGAAGATTCCCAATGTTAAGGGACTGATGGAGGGGTGGTCCAAAATACTGGGTGGAGGGGTGGTCCAAAATATATATATAAAATTGGGACCACAATGAAAATAAGTCCCCAACTTTATTGTGCAATCCCGATTACTTTTTTGTTGTTGTTGACAAATAAAATCAATCAATCAAATACTCCAAACTGTGCCAATTGATGAATGGAAAGAGACATCTGATACAAAACACCAAAAAGTTTAATGACATTTTGGATATTGTCAAGCCAAGCCTTCGATACTGGGCAAGACTACAAGTTAGGGAGGGATGGATTTCCTGTCTGTCCAGATTGACATAGTCTATTTATTGTGGAGTTCAAAACACAAACCACGATATTGAAGAACCCGAAGTCTGAATGCTTTGTTTATTGGTTGTGTAGTGCATTGGCAAAAAAAAACCTGTTGGTGGAAAATTTGTTGCATATATTTTATAGAATTATAAAAATGGCATCAAAATGTTGAAAATCGGATTTCCCCCTAGCTGATCATTTGTCTGCAGCCGGATCGTAGTGTAATGAAACAGGCAGGGAGAGTCTGTGGTGGTCGGTGAACTCCCAACCTTCTGGCCCGTAGCCCTGCATGGCAACGACTGTGTCACAAAAGCTCAAGTGACAAAGTCGATATCCATGTTAATAAACACAGGGTAGCTACAGTTATTGTTATTTGTGGTAGTAAACATTATTTAGAGTTCATTCTATGAGGGGGGAGGGGGGGGGGGGAGGGCGGTGTATATATTTTTTGGGACACCTTGAGTTGGACCAGCCCCTCCCCCCAGTACATTTTGATCTGTCCCTAAACCAGTTGGAGAACGTTCCTAGAACATTACCAAAATTGAAATGAAATGTAACCATGTTTGAACTTTCAGTAAACTTTCTGTTAAAGTAATGAAATACATACATATTTTTTTGTCAAGTTCCTTAAATGTGGTGAGAGTGTTCCAAAGCCAAACAACTATCCTTCACCATTCACAGAAAGTTGTGGGAAAGTTGTATGCAAAATAACCATAGGACAACCACGTTCTCACCACGTTCTCACCACGTTCTCACCACGTTCTCACCAAGCTCTAAGAAACATTGTCAGAACGTTATGTGCTAGCTGGGAATCTCCCTTCCAACCCAGTCTTAACCCCGTCTCACCCCTTCTTACCCAGTCTTATCCTTCTCCCTCTTTCTCCCCCTCCTTCTCTCTCTTTCTCCCCCTCCTTCTCTCTTTTTCTCCCCCTCCTCTCTCTTTCTCCCCCTCCTCTCTCTTTCCTCCCCCTCCTCTCTTTCTCACCCTCCTCTCTCTTTCTCCCCCTCCTTCTCTCTCTTTCTCACCCTCCTTTTCTCGCTCTCTCAATTTCAATTTCAAAAAGGGCTTTATTGGCATGGGAAACATATGTTAACATTGCCAAAGCAATTGAAGTAGATACTAAACAAAAGTGAAATAAACTATAAATATTAACAGGAAACATTACACTCGGAAGTTCCAAATGAATAAAGACATTTCAAATGTCATGTTATGTATATATACAGTGTTGTAACAATGTGCAAATAGTTAAAGTACAAATGGGAAAATAAATAAACATAAATATGGGTTCTATTTACAATGGTGTTTGTTCTTCATTGGTTGCCCTTTTCTTGTGGCAACAGGTCACAAATCTTGCTGCTGTGATGGCACACTGTGGTATTTCACCCAGTAGATAAGGGAGTTTATCAAAATTGGGTTTGTTTTCGAATTCTTTGTGGATCTGTGTAATCTGAGGGAAATATGTGTCTCTAATATGGTCATACATTTGGCAGGAGGTTAGGAAGTGCAGCTCAGTTTCCACCTCATTTTGTGGGCAGTGTGCACATAGCCTGTCTTCTCTTGAGAGCCAGGTCTGCCTACGGCGGCCTTTCTCAATAGCAAGGCTATGCTCACTGAGTCTGTACATAGTCAAAGCTTTCCTTAAGTTTGGGTCAGTCACAATGGTCAGGTATTCTGCCACTGTGTACTCTCTGTTTAGGGCCAAATAGCATTCTAGTTTGCTCTGTTTTTTTGTTAATTCTTTCCAATGTGTCAAGTAATTCTCTTTTTGTTTTCTAATGATTTGGTTGGGTCTAATTGTGTTGTTGTCCTGGGTCTCTGTGGGGTCTGTTTGTGTTTGTGAACAGAGCCCCAGGACCAGCTTGCTTAGGGGACTCTTCTACAAGTTCATCTCTCTGTAGGTGATGGCTTTGTTATGGAAGGTTTGGGAATCGCTTCCTTTTAAGTGGCTATAGAATTTAACGTCTCTTTTCTGGATTTTGATCATTAGCGGGTATTGGCCTAATTTTGCTCTGCATGCATTATTTGGTGTTTTATGTTGTACACTGAGGATATTTTTGCAGAATTCTGCATGCAGAGTCTCAATTTGGTGTTTGTCCCATTTTGTGAATTCTTGGTTGGTGAGCGGACCCCAGACCTCACAACCATAAAGGGCAATGGGTTCTATAACTGATTGAAGTATTTTTAGCCAGATCCTAATTGGTAGGGTGAAGGTGGGAGAGCGAGAGAGCGAGGAGAGAGAGAGAGAGAGGGGAAACAAAAAAGCGCCGGAGAGAGGATGAGAGGGGGGAGGAGCGAGCGCGAGAGCGAGAGAGAGAGAGAGCGAGAGAGGGGGAAAAAAACAAAATAAACAGAGAGAGGAGAGAGAGAGGCGAGAGAGAGATCTCTCTCTATCTCTCTCTCTACTTTCTCCATGTCTCCCTGTCTTCTCTTCCTCTCTCTCTCTCTCTCCTCTCTCTCTGCCGCTCCATAGTCCTGAGTGGAACAGTAGTGGGGCAGTGGTCTCCAGCATGGTAGTGGGGGCAGTGGTCTCAGCATGGTAGTGGGGCAGATGGTCTCCAGCATGGTAGTGGGGCAGTGGTCTCCAGCATGGTAGTGGGGCAGTGGTCTCCAGCATGGTAGTGGGGCAGTGGTCTCCAGCATGGTAGTGGGGCAGTGGTCTCCAGCATGGTAGTGGGGCAGTGGTCTCCAGCATGGTAGTGGGGCAGTGGTCTCCAGCATGGTAGTGGGGCCAGTGGTCTCCAGCATGGTAGTGGGGCAGTGGTCTCCAGCATGGTAGTGGGGCAGTGGTCTCCAGCATGGTAGTGGGGCAGTGGTCTCCAGCATGGTCAGTCTAAATGAGATCCAGCCCTCCTCAGGCTCAGCTGGCTCCTTTCTCCTGTCACTTTCTCACTCCTTTAACCCACAGAAAAAAACAGAAAGAAACGACAGACCGATAGAAAAAAAAAGAGCTCCCAAAATAGAGTCAGAGATCATGAGTCAGAGATTATGAGTCAGAGAGAGTCAGAGGTCATGAGTCAGAGAGAGTCAGAGGTCATGAGTCAGGAGATCATGAGTCAGAGAGAGTCAAAGACTGTTTCCTCCACCTCTCCTGCTAGTCACTCAACTCAGCATGGCAAGACCAGAGAGAGGGAGGGGGGAGAGAGAGAGGGATGGAGGGAGAGAGGGATGGAGGGAGAGAGTGATGGAGGGAGAGAGGGATAGAGAGAGAAAATAAGGAGGATATAAGGGTAAGACAGGAAGACAGGAAGACAGGAAGAAGAAGAACAGCTTGGTTTGTTGGTCTGGGATTCATCTAAACAGGCAAACTCTAGAGAAGTATGCAGTAAGAGTAGCAGCAGGTATGTAGTGTGTATAGGGGAATCAGGACCAGTTAGAGTAGCAGCAGGTATGTAGTGTGTATAGGGGAATCAGGACCAGTTAGAGTAGCAGCAGGTATGTAGTGTGTATAGGGGAATCAGGACCAGTTAGAGTAGCAGCAGGTATGTAGTGTGTATAGGGGAATCAGGATCAGTTAGAGTAGCAGCAGGTATGTAGTGTGTATAGGGGAATCAGGATCAGTTAGAGTAGCAGCAGGTATGTAGTGTGTATAGGGGAATCAGGACCAGTTAGAGTAGCAGCAGGTATGTAGTGTGTATAGGGGAATCAGGACCAGTTAGAGTAGCAGCAGGTATGTAGTGTGTATAGGGGAATCAGGACCAGTTAGAGTAGCAGCAGGTATGTAGCGTGTATAGGGGAATCAGGATCAGTTAGAGTAGCAGCAGGTATGTAGTGTGTATAGGGGAATCAGGACCAGTTAGAGTAGCAGCAGGTATGTAGTGTGTATAGGGGAATCAGGACCAGTTAGAGTAGCAGCAGGTATGTAGTGTGTATAGGGGAATCAGGGCCAGTTAGAGTAGCAGCAGGTATGTAGTGTGTATAGGGGAATCAGGACCAGTTAGAGTAGCAGCAGGTATGTAGTGTGTATAGGGGAATCAGGACCAGTTAGAGTAGCAGCAGGTATGTAGTGTGTATAGGGGGAATCAGGACCAGTTAGAGTAGCAGCAGGTATGTAGTGTGTATAGGGGAATCAGGGCCAGTTAGAGTAGCAGCAGGTATGTAGTGTGTATAGGGGAATCAGGACCAGTTAGAGTAGCAGCAGGTATGTAGTGTGTATAGGGGAATCAGGACCAGTTAGAGTAGCAGCAGGTATGTAGTGTGTATAGGGGAATCAGGACCAGTTAGAGTAGCAGCAGGTATGTAGTGTGTATAGGGGAATCAGGACCAGTTAGAGTAGCAGCAGGTATGTAGTGTGTATAGGGGAATCAGGACCAGTTAGAGTAGCAGCAGGTATGTAGCGTGTATAGGGGAATCAGGATCAGTTAGAGTAGCAGCAGGTATGTAGCGTGTATAGGGGAATCAGGATCAGTTAGAGTAGCAGCAGGTATGTAGCGTGTATAGGGGAATCAGGACCAGTTAGAGTAGCAGCAGGTATGTAGTGTGTATAGGGGAATCAGGACCAGTTAGAGTAGCAGCAGGTATGTAGTGTGTATAGGGGAATCAGGACCAGTTAGAGTAGCAGCAGGTATGTAGTGTGTATAGGGGAATCAGGACCAGTTAGAGTAGCAGCAGGTATGTAGTGTGTATAGGGGAATCAGGACCAGTTAGAGTAGCAGCAGGTATGTAGCGTGTATAGGGGAATCAGGACCAGTTAGAGTAGCAGCAGGTATGTAGCGTGTATAGGGGAATCAGGACCAGTTAGAGTAGCAGCAGGTATGTAGCGTGTATAGGGGAATCAGGACCAGTTAGAGTAGCAGCAGGTATGTAGTGTGTATAGGGGAATCAGGACCAGTTAGAGTAGCAGCAGGTATGTAGTGTGTATAGGGGAATCAGGACCAGTTAGAGTAGCAGCAGGTATGTAGTGTGTATAGGGGAATCAGGACCAGTTAGAGTAGCAGCAGGTATTTAGTGTGTATAGGGGAATCAGGACCAGTTAGAGTAGCAGCAGGTATGTAGTGTGTATAGGGGAATCAGGACCAGTTAGAGTAGCAGCAGGTATGTAGTGTGTATAGGGGAATCAGGACCAGTTAGAGTAGCAGCAGGTATGTAGTGTGTATAGGGGAATCAGGACCAGTTAGAGTAGCAGCAGGTATGTAGTGTGTATAGGGGAATCAGGGCCAGTTAGAGTAGCAGCAGGTATGTAGTGTGTATAGGGGAATCAGGACCAGTTAGAGTAGCAGCAGGTATGTAGTGTGTATAGGGGAATCAGGACCAGTTAGAGTAGCAGCAGGTATGTAGTGTGTATAGGGGAATCAGGACCAGTTAGAGTAGCAGCAGGTATGTAGTGTGTATAGGGGAATCAGGACCAGTTAGAGTAGCAGCAGGTATGTAGTGTGTATAGGGGAATCAGGACCAGTTAGAGTAGCAGCAGGTATGTAGTGTGTATAGGGGAATCAGGACCAGTTAGAGTAGCAGCAGGTATGTAGTGTGTATAGGGGAATCAGGACCAGTTAGAGTAGCAGCAGGTATGTAGTGTGTATAGGGGAATCAGGACCAGTTAGAGTAGCAGCAGGTATGTAGCGTGTATAGGGGAATCAGGACCAGTTAGAGTAGCAGCAGGTATGTAGCGTGTATAGGGGAATCAGGACCAGTTAGAGTAGCAGCAGGTATGTAGTGTGTATAGGGGAATCAGGACCAGTTAGAGTAGCAGCAGGTATGTAGTGTGTATAGGGGAATCAGGACCAGTTAGAGTAGCAGCAGGTATGTAGTGTGTATAGGGGAATCAGGACCAGTTAGAGTAGCAGCAGGTATGTAGTGTGTATAGGGGAATCAGGACCAGTTAGAGTAGCAGCAGGTATGTAGTGTGTATAGGGGAATCAGGACCAGTTAGAGTAGCAGCAGGTATGTAGTGTGTATAGGGGAATCAGGATCAGTTAGAGTAGCAGCAGGTATGTAGTGTGTATAGGGGAATCAGGACCAGTTAGAGTAGCAGCAGGTATGTAGTGTGTATAGGGGAATCAGGACCAGTTAGAGTAGCAGCAGGTATGTAGTGTGTATAGGGGAATCAGGACCAGTTAGAGTAGCAGCAGGTATGTAGTGTGTATAGGGGAATCAGGACCAGTTAGAGTAGCAGCAGGTATGTAGTGTGTATAGGGGAATCAGGACCAGTTAGAGTAGCAGCAGGTATGTAGTGTGTATAGGGGAATCAGGACCAGTTAGAGTAGCAGCAGGTATGTAGTGTGTATAGGGGAATCAGGACCAGTTAGAGTAGCAGCAGGTATGTAGTGTGTATAGGGGAATCAGGACCAGTTAGAGTAGCAGCAGGTATGTAGTGTGTATAGGGGTATCAGGACCAGTTAGAGTAGCAGCAGGTATGTAGTGTGTATAGGGGAATCAGGACCAGTTCTGAAACGGCACTATGGAATTTAGACCCCTTCTGAGCGGAAGTGTCTTACACACAAGCACACACACTTTATGGACGTCATGCTTGCTCAGCCAGGACCACTACCCCAGAACCTGGCTCTAACTCAGCACCTCTGCTTTGCTAACACACGTGACCGCCCACCTAAAAGGTACCTCTCATTTCAAGCTAACTGTGGAGTGAGTTTTACTGCACGTTCTTAACTCCGTTAAACACACACGCACAGGAGCGGTCACCTGACTTGACCCCAATGTGAAACATTAATAAAGTTATCCTTTTAAAGATAAAACTATACTAAATATATTCACATGCCACCAAATAATTGATTAAAACACACTGTTTTGTAATGAAGGTCTACAGTAGCTTCAACAGCACTCTGTAGGGTAGCACCATGGTGTAGCCGGAGGACAGCTAGCTCACCCACTTCCATGGACTTACATAGTAATTATGACAACTTCCGGAGGACGTCCTCCAACCTATCAGAGCTCTTGCAGCATGAACTGACATGTTTTCCACCCAATCAACGGATCAGAGAATGCATAAGCTACAGCTAGCTAGCACTGCAGCGCATAAAATGTGGAGAGCGAAAGACAATAGTTGAACAGTTTTGAACAAATACATTTCTTCAAAAATGAGAGAGAGAGAGAGAGAGCTATATTTCATATATTTTTTCACTTTCACTTAGCTAGTGAATGTGGCTAGCTAGTTTAGCCTACTAAAACACCCGGCTCAAACAGAGAGGGATGCTACAGTTAGCTAGCTGGCTATGGCTATCCAACACTGGAACTCTTCCAAGTCGAGGTAAGCTTTTGGTTTTATTAATTTATTGCCACCAGGGCCCGTCGGTGTAACTGCTAAACTGCTTGCTGACTGTACACTGTACTCCATGATTGTAGCGGGTTTACTAACACATTAGTTCTACTAGCTATGTTGTTGACTTGACGTTAGCTAATATGGTGACAACGATGTATAATGTGTATAGCGGTTAGCGGTTATGATATGAAGGTTTAGCTTGGAAAGGTTTTTTCGCCTGGTCACAGACAGCTGATGCGTTGTGCCCTGAAGTCCACAATTGAAGGGAAAAGGTGAGAGGAGGAGAGCGCGTAGATGCGAGAAGGAATTATACAACGATCTGGCTGCTATGAAAGTGAACTGTGTTTGCGTGTGATCAGGGGTGTATTCATTCTGTTTAAAAACGTTTCTTAAATGGAAGCAAATGGAATGAAACTGGGATAACATACCTGTATTTGTCCAATAGAAACTATATTTTGGAACTGGTGGACTAATGATTACAACCTAGATCAGCTAGATGCAGGCAAGAGTGTGCCAGGCGGTATTGAATGTGTCACTGTTTGTCACCTTGATTACTCAAATTTCTCTTGACCAGTGCACCTACATTGTAAACTTTCATTCATAGGCTAGGTTGTAGCAACCTCATGACGGGTATAGGGAACATTAGAGCATCATGGAGTAGCCTAAACCTATCGATGTTACATTGAGCTGGGTGAACGGAATATGAATGACAGTCATCCAATATGCTGTAATAGAAATAAGGCCACGCTCATGAAAATAATAATCTTCCTCCCTCATCATAAACGGCACCGACCGCCACTGGTGTGTGTGTGTGTCTCTCAGCTGAGGCAGTTTGGACATTCTGTAGCATCATCCCTCCCAGATATGGCAGCTTTTCATGGGTGTAGCGTCAGGGCTGTAGCATCAGGGCTGTAGCATCAGGGCTGTAGCATCAGGGCTGTAGCATCAGGGATGTAGCATCATGGCTGTAGCATCAGGGCTGTAGCATCATGGTTGTAGCATCAGGGCTGTAGCATCATGGCTGTAGCATCAGGGCTGTAGCATCAGGGCTGTAGCATCGTGGCTGTAGCATCTTGGCTGTAGCATCATGGCTGTAGCATCGTGGCTGTAGCATCGTGGCTGTAGCATCGTGGCTGTAGCATCTAGGCTGTAGCATCAGGGCTGTAGCATCAGGGCTGTAGCATCATGGCTGTAGCATCAGGGCTGTAGCATCATGGCTGTAGCATCATGGCTGTAGCATCAGGGCTGTAGCATCAGGGCTGTAGCATCAGGGCTGTAGCATCATGGCTGTAGCATCAGGGCTGTAGCATCAGGGCTGTAGCATCAGGGCTGTAGCATCAGGGCTGTAGTATCATGGCTGTAGCATCAGGGCTGTAGTATCATGGCTGTAGCATCGTGGCTGTAGCATCAGGGCTGTAGCATCAGGGCTGTAGCATCATGGCTGTAGCATCATGGCTGTAGCATCAGGGCTGTAGCATCAGGGCTGTAGCATCAGGGCTGTAGAATCAGGGTTGTAGCATCAGGGTTGTTGAGGAGAGTGTACAGAGCCAACACAGAGTGGGACGTTCTCTCCCTGGCGCTCTGCCCCCAGGACACTGCTCCTATCCTGGCTAGAGCCTGGAGGTGTGGCCCTCTCTCCCTGGCGCTCTGCCCCCAGGACAGTGCTCCTATCCTGGCTAGAGCCTGGAGGTGTGGCCCTCTCTCCCTGGCGCTCTGCCCCCAGGACACTGCTCCTATCCTGGCTAGAGCCTGGAGGTGTGGCCCTCTCTCCCTGGCGCTCTGCCCCCAGGACACTGCTCCTATCCTGGCTAGAGCCTGGAGGTGTGGCCCTCTCTCCCTGGCGCTCTGCCCCCAGGTCACAGCTCCTAACCTGGCTAGAGCTGACCAGTTTCTCCCCAGCTAATACGTTTTTAATGAAGGGAGACTCTACTACTTTAGACCAGGGCCTATAGTAGTGCACTGTATAGGGAATATGGTGCAATGTGGGCCTCAGGCTCTACATCTTAACTGCTGAAAAGACCAGAGAGACTCTGGTACACTTTAATTACTTTCGAATTCCCTCAAATCGAAGAACTTGGTTCCGAGTCAGAAAAGAGAGAGAGAAAAAATAAACAGACTCCAGTTTGTCAAAAGAGATCAGTATGAATTTATTCTCCGCTTTTTAAATACATATACAGATGATTTCTGTTCTATGTGCTGCTGAATCGTTGGCAGGAGACATCTTCAATTTTGAATCCCATATGGCACCCCATTCCCTATATAGTGCACTACTTTTGAATAGAGCCCTATGGGCTATACAGGGATTGGGGTGCCATTTGGGATTCACAGCAAAAGAAGTCCCAACGCGGAGGCGTTCCAACTCAGACATGTTTGTGAGACAACACAATGTCACTACTGAACTGACGGCTCATAAGTCTGCTGCTATAAAGCCAGACTCCTACAATGTTTAGTGGTCTGACAGAGTTAGAGCCAGGTCAGCGAGAGGCTCCTCCCATGTTTAGTGGTCTGACAGAGTTAGAGCCAGGTCAGCGAGAGGCTCCTCCCATGTTTAGTGGTCTGACAGAGTTAGAGCCAGGTCAGCGAGAGGCTCCTCCCATGTTTAGTGGTCTGACAGAGTTAGAGCCAGGTCAGCGAGAGGCAAGGTAGACTACCCTACCTCCTGGAGAAACACATGGACCCTGGATAACCTCCTCAACCTACCCTACCTCCTGGAGAAACACATGGACCCTGGATAACCTCCTCTACCTACCCTACCTCCTGGAGAAACACATGGACCCTGGATAACCTCCTCAACCTACCCTACCTCCTGGAGAAACACATGGACCCTGGATAACCTCCTCAACCTACCCTACCTCCTGGAGAAACACATGGACCCTGGATAACCTCCTCAACCTACCCTACCTCCTGGAGAAACACATGGACCCTGGATAACCTCCTCTACCTACCCTACCTCCTGGAGAAACACATGGACCCTGGATAACCTCCTCAACCTACCCTACCTCCTGGAGAAACACATGGAACCCGGATAACCTCCTCTACCTCCTGGAGAAACACATCTAACAACATATCTAGAATGTAGCACTGTAGCATTGAAATCATAGAAATAGAATGCATAGAGATAACACACAGTATGTCGATTTTGGAAGCAACCATTTGTGAGCATGACAGGTCTAATTGAAGTTAAATTCATGTATGCTTTTCAATTGTGCTGCTACCTTTAAGTAGTTACATAAACCCTTCTACAATCTATGTATTGTATTTCTATGGTATGAAGTTGAACCACTTCACAGTTACAAGCCATCATACGGAGCGATGACCTCACATCATTGACCTTTGTGTTGACCCGGAAGCACTTCATAAGAAGACACAAGAGGTGAACAGGAATTCCAGAGAGAATGTGTACTTCTGTGTAAGCCAGTTTACTAACACTGAGTCTAGTGTAAATGTAACAGGCGGGATCTGAACCCTGGTCTCCAGCATGGAAAACCAACGTCTTAACCATTAAGCCAAGAGGACATTCCCTCTTGGACCGGGGTGAAACAGATTTTCATCAAAAGAGCGTGAGTCCGGTTCACCTCCGCTACATATCAGTTATAACAGTTTACTAACAATGAGGACAGGTCTGGTTTGGGTGACAGAGTAAGGGCAGTGAACAATGATCTCTGGTCGTCTCTACATAGCTTTGCCGGGATTTTGGGAGGATCTTCATTTTGACAAGAAAATATTTTAAAGATACAATACAGCATGGTGAAAACTGAACTTGGTTGCCCGCTGTCAACGTAGCCAGCAGTTCATTTTCTTCATATAAATAATTATCAAAACACAAAATGTTCCCCACTCACTCACGTCACAAATGTCACGAGTCCACAAAGACACAAAACATCTAAAATCTATGACAGGAAAACACATACATACTGTGGCTAGCATACATACACACATACAAATATACATATATCTAAATAGAATGAAATGATAACCTGGCATGTCAAATCAGAAATCAAAGGTCAATATAAAAATATATAAAAAAAATACAACCAAAACAAAAGAACACGTCTTCTGTAGCAACAAAGGAAAACATTAGCCTCAGTCCCCGTTTCCAATGTACAAAACACTGGCTAGTGTATAATGTATTTTTCAACACACGTGTACTTGGTCAGAAGAGGAAATGTCGGCCATTTCGAAAGCAGCCATCTTGTTTGTTATGTAAGCAGCCATTTTGTTTGTGAGACCACCACAACGGAACACTGAAGTCTTTAATGGAGATCTAGAATGTGAAGATACAGAAGTACAAGAGGGATAGTGGAATCATTTATCTCTCTGACCAGCCAGCGAGGAGTGACCTGAAAACTACATATCTACTGTATCTACGGACTTCATGACTGTCTGCAGGGAGGGTCAGTCTGCAGCCGATACGTCAGTTTATCTCTACTGAGGGCCTCTGTCTGCAGGGAGGGGTCAGTCTGCAGCTGCAGGGTTGGATCCAAGGCATGGTTGTTCGCAGCCGAGAGTTTGGTTAATCTCCTAACCCTGTGGCAATTATCAGAGGCCTGCGTCATGGTGGCGAAGGAGGGGAGGAGAGGGCTGGTCTGTTATCACTGCTAACCTCCTCACCCCAACAACATGGTCCACCTCTCCATAGAGGGATAGCTAGGTCTAAGTGCTCATAGGATGAGAAATGACATCCTGTAGGAAATTATAATCCACATCTCCCTTCAGAAAAGAGGGTGAATATGACCTGTCGCATAACATTAGGGTCCATGATCTTAAAGCCTCATCTTGGCACTCACTTGGTCTCACTAATACAAATGTTCCCAGAGTACACTATATTCCCCTTCCTTTTGAAGAAATGTGGCCTAAAACTCATCTGAGAAACTATAATCAGAAAAAAAAAATTCTATAACGCCGAACACTTCCTTCATCTCTTCATCTGTCCTCGGAGCTGTTATAATGTCCAGATCTGAGAACCAATCACATTGTCAGATAATACAAACTACATCAGAGAAACATGTCTCTGAAAAACGAACACTTCCTTCACATCCTAATCTGTCATAGGAGCTGATATAATGTCCAGATCTCAGCACCTTTTTACTTTGTCATATGATAAAACATAAATGATAGAAATGTCTCTAAAACCCCCCCCCAAAAAAAAAAACTTGTCCTCAGATCCTCATCTCATGGTCGGGGCTGTGGTCCAGCGAGGGGTCCCTGGTGCTGATCATGGAGGCCGAGGGGCCCTGGGTGACTCCGAAGGGGGAGACGGCGGGGGAGCGGGCGGCGAGGGGGGAGAGAGAGGGGGAGAAGCTGGGGGACATGGCTGCTGAGGAGATGGAGCCCTCGTGGCTTATGGGGGACCGTCGTAGGGTGGCCAGGTGGGGGAAGGTGCGTCCGATGACAGGGACCTTCGGGGGGACGGACTTGGCCCCGGGGTGGGCCACGGCGGTGATGAGGGGCGGTGGGTCGATGCGAGGCTTGGGGTCCGTCTTGGCTTTGGGCTGGAAGGGCTGGCGCGGGTTGGTCTGGTTCTGTGGGGCCGTCTCGTCTTTGAGCCTGGCGATCTCTGTGAAGACGTTGGCTAGTGGTTGGAACTGAGGGCACCAGTTGAGCAGGTAGTCCCAGTTATAACTGCCCCTCAGCTCCTCGTCGCTGGCCACTATGGCTGTCAGAGACCCATCCACCGAGGGCTTCCCGTCCTCTGGGAAGGCGTAATCTTTAGGATGGGAGATGTTGAGTCCCCTCCCCACCCCCAGGTACCCTCCTCCCAGCTCGTCTCTGTAGACAGGTAGCTGTCCAGACAGCATGGTTCCGCTGAGACTCCCTCCCAGCTTCTTGCCTTTGAACCAGGTGCTTCCTTCCAGGGCGGCCGGCTCACAGGAGATGTCAGACAGCTGGTCAGCGTCCTGCTGGATGCCAGAGTCCGGCCCCCGGGCTGAGATGTGCTCCTGCATGGATGAGGAGATGGACGCTACGCGGGGGTACTCGTTGATCATCCTGATCTCATCGTCCTCCGCCGCCTCGGCTGAGCCACGCCCGCTGGAGTGTGAGGGGTCAAGGGAGCCCCCCCGGGTGTAGGGCCCGGCCCCTGCTCCACTCTGGTTGCCAGAGTACCCTGGTAACGTCTGATGATAGATCCTCTCGGATCCTCCAGATTTGGAATCGTCCAGTTTCTGCAGAGAGGTTCCCGAGGCCACGGCCCTGTTGTCCTGTCCTTTGTTCTTCCTGCGTCTCTTTGACTTGACCAGAAAGATGACCACAGCCATGACCACTAGGAGCACGATGACCCCCAGGGACACTGCGATGATGATGATCAGCAGGACGTTGAGGTCTGCCCCCAGGCCGAAGGACGTGTTGGTCACGTCGATGGTCAGCTGGGCCGTGGTGACACGGGACGTGTCCAGAGGGCTGTGGGCGTGAACGTCCAGAGTCATGGTCCTGGTCTCCCTTTTTGACCGCCCCCCTAACCCGCTGCTGCTGCGACTAGAAGACCCGTCCATCTTGAGGAATATCACCCCGGTTGTTTTGTTGACGTCAAAGTACAGGGAGGAGCTAGGGAGCGAGAAGAGGACGATACCGTCTACACCTCCGTCCTCGTCATTCGCCTGGACCTGTCCGATGCTCTGGCCCCTCTTCGCCCCCTCCGGAACCTCGAAGGAGAACTCTGGGGAGACGAAGAGCGGGTCGTACTCATCCTCACCGGTCACGTACACCTGGACCGTCACCGTGGCCGAGTGGTTACCGGCGTCCATCGCCAGAGCAACGAAATTAAATGAGTTGACCTTCTCAAAGTCAAAAGTCATCTTAGCCCTGACCTCTCCTGAACTTTGGTCCACGGTGAAGGCCTCTCGCCCTGTGACTCCTGACCCTTGACCTCGCTCTACCATGTAGTATCTCAGCTGGCCGTACATCCCAGTGTCGTGGTCTATGGCGTGGAGTATGGTCACAGCTGAGTTGACCGGCTGGTTCTCTCTGATGCTAGCGGTCAGAGTCTCGACGGGGAAGAACGGTCTGTTATCGTTCACATCTTTGACCTCTACGCTGATTGGGGCCAGGGCGACGTGACCACGGCCATCCGAGGCCTGGACGATGACCACGTGGGAGGACTGGTGCTCGCGGTCGAGCGGTCGCTGTAAGCGCAGCGCCCCGGTCCACTGGTCGATTGTGAACAGGTCCATCTCATCGCCTGAGCTGATACTGTACTGGACCTCTGCGTTGGGGGCCGAGTCTGGGTCTGGAGGGGAGTGATGGAGTGAGGGAGGGGGGAGGGGCGGGCGGGCGGAGAGAAAGCATTTAACACAGTTTATAATAAAACAAATAGATGCTTTGCAGATGCATAATAATACTAAAGATAGGGGGACTCCATTTTCACCACCCCATCTCCTCTCCACCGTTTCAATTTCTAACCCCATAGTGTAACTATTTATCATCACCTGAGGCGGTCAATTTGTGTATTTGTGTGTGTGTGTGTGTGTGTGTGGGGGGGGGGGGGCTATTCCCTCACCTGTGGCAGTGAGTCGTAATATCTCTGTTCCAGCGCCCGCTCCTTCACTCAGTGACACAACGTACTCCGCCCTGCCGAACGCCGGCGGGTTATCGTTTACGTCACCAACGGTTATCACCGCGGCAACGCTAGAACTCCGCTGTGGAACCCCTCTGTCCGACACCACCACCGTCAGGTTATAGAGGGGCATGGCCTCGAAGTCCAGCACCTCGGCCAATAGGAGAGTCCCTACGGTCTGGAAGCCCCGCCCCTCCAGGAAGCGCACGCTGCTCTCGATCTGGAAGACGTTCCCAGTGTTGCCACTGGCGATGGCGAAGTCGAAGCCACAGTTGTCCCGAGAGAAATCAGCATCCATCGCCTCCAGGGTCAGAATGGTCGCCCCGGGGATGGAGTCCTCCGACACCGTCGCCCTGGAAACACAATTATCAGAATCAATCATTTGGATCACAATAACAACTCATTGGTTACACTTAACAATAACATATCATATGGTACATTAACATGTATAGTATTTATTAGCTTCATGTATCTATAGAGTAACTATACTCATTTGAAACATGGCAGCATATGCTAGATACAGCAACTGCTCAAAGCCAATGAATCTGTGTATGATCTACCCTTTTCATGATAAAAAAAGATGACAGCCACCTATTGGTGGAAGACAGGACCTACCTGTACTCCAATTGGTGGAAGACGGGAGTAATGTGACCTACCTGTACTCTGATTGGTGGAAGACAGGACCCGCCTGTACTCTGATTGGTGGAAAACGGGATCGCTGTGACCTATCTGTACTCTGATTGGTGGAAGACGGGATCGCTGTGACCTACCTGTACTCTGATTGGTGGAAGACGGGAGCGTTGTCGTTGACGTCTGATAGCTGGACCTGTACTGTGGTGACGGAGGAGAGGGGCGGGGAGCCCCCGTCACAGGCTTCGATGACCACACTGACGGACGGGTTCTCTGGGTCAAACTCTGCCCTCCCCCTGATGAACAGGGTGCCTGTAGGGGAACAAGATAAATCATTTGAAAAGTTTTGAATAAAACACAGGTTTGAAACCCATTCACTTGGACTTCACCTATACGCCAGTCCTATTCAGTCCTTTAAAAAAATGTATTTTAGTCATTTAGCAGACACTCTTATCCAGAGCGACTTACAGGAGCAAGACAGATTTTGTACCTAGTCGGCTCGGGGATTCAAACCAGCGAACTTTCAGTTACTGGCCCAATGCTCGTAACCGCTAAGCTACCTGCCGATAGCAGATCGTTTCCCCATGGTAACAGCACAGCAGTGTGTGTGTGAACAGGTAGGAAAGAGAACTGAATCCTGTACCGTTGCTGGGGTCGACATAGAAGCCACCTCGCGTCGATGACATCACTCTGTAGGTGACCTTTCCATTCTCCCCCGAATCACGGTCAGTCGCTGTCACCGTGACAACGGGACTGCCTGGCGGGGAATGTTCTGGCAGTGTTACCTGAGAAACACAGACACACACACAGCTTTAAACACCCCATAATAGTCAACACAACACAACAAAATCAACAGAAATCTAACCAAATGAATAGAAGCTATACCACTAGCTCTGGTGAAACAGAGTTCCTGATTCCTAAACTAGAGAATGAAAATAGAGAGTAAAGAGAGGGAGAGCGCACTGGTTTTGACCAGAGCCCTGTGGTGACTGTGCACTATATAGGGAATAGGGTGCCATTTGGAACGCAGCAGATGGTTGTTAACCTGTGTTAAAAGTGAAATTCATATCCTGTCTACAGTAGTGAACGTTATGTTGTTGTTAACCTGCAGTTAAAGCTGAAGTCATATCCTGTTTACAACAGTAAATGTTATGAGCTCATCTTAACCTTTTCCGCAAACCAGACACAGTTGTGATTAGACTTGACTTTTATCACCACCCTCAGTGTGTGTGTGTGTGTGTGTGTGTGTGTGTGTGTGTGTGTGTGTGTGGGATCAGTATGCATGTGGGTGAATGTTATGTGTGTGGGCGTATGTAGTGTGTGTGTGTGTGTGTGTGTGTGTGTGTGTGTGTGTGTGTGCGTGCCTGCATTTGCATTCATGTGTGTGCAGGTGCTTTAATGCAGTGAGTATCCTGGGATCCATAACTTTGCGAAGCTAATTTTCCCTGCTGTTTATCAAGTTTAACTAGGTGTGAAGACCTGGAGAGATAAACGCCTTCTGGTTGACATGTTTAGTGGGTACCTCCCGCCCCTCTCTCCTGCCCCTTTCAACAGATGACTTTGGGACATAAATCTACTGTTACACCAAGTCTGCGTCCCAAAATTGGCACCCTATTCCCATTATAGTGCACTAGTTTTGACTAGAGCCTTATGGGTCCTGGTAAAAAATAGTGCACTGTTTAGGGAATAGGGTGCCATTTGAGACAAACCCCAGGGGACAAGGACCCCTTCTTTCCTTTACTACAGACCTGCTGAAGAAAACGGACCATAAAGGGAACTGGATAATATCTTGTTGTTTTAAAACAAACTACTGCTATGGTAACAAATATTACTTCTATGATATAACTAAATATTTTTGCACAATATTTGTTGTTGTTGTTGTTGTTGTTGTACAGTGGGGGGAAAAAGTATTTAGTCAGCCACCAATTGTGCAAGTTCTCCCACTTAAAAAGATGAGAGAGGCCTGTAATTTTCATCATAGGTACACGTCAACTATGACAGACAAAATTAGATTTTTTTTCTCCAGAAAATCACATTGTAGGATTTTTAATGAATTTATTTGCAAATTATAATGGTGGAAAATAAGTATATGGTCAATAACAAAAGTTTCTCAATACTTTGTTATATACCCTTTGTTGGCAATGACACAGGTCAAACGTTTTCTGTAAGTCTTCACAAGGTTTTCACACACTGTTGCTGGTATTTTGGCCCATTCCTCCATGCAGATCTCCTCTAGAGCAGTGATGTTTTGGGGCTGTCGCTGGGCAACACGGACTTTCAACTCCCTCCAAAGATTTTCTATGGGGTTGAGATCTGGAGACTGGCTAGGCCACTCCAGGACCTTGAAATGCTTCTTACGAAGCCACTCCTTCGTTGCCCGGGCGGTGTGTTTGGGATCATTGTCATGCTGAAAGACCCAGCCACGTTTCATCTTCAATGCCCTTGCTGATGGAAGGAGGTTTTCACTCAAAATCTCACGATACATGGCCCCATTCATTCTTTCCTTTACAAGGATCAGTCGTCCTGGTCCCTTTGCAGAAAAACAGCCCCAAAGCATGATGTTTCCACCCCCATGCTTCACAGTAGGTATGGTGTTCTTTGGATGCAACTCAGCATTCTTTGTCCTCCAAACACGACGAGTTGAGTTTTTACCAAAAAGTTATATTTTGGTTTCATCTGACCATATGACATTCTCCCAATCCTCTTCTGGATCATCCAAATGCACTCTAGCAAACTTCAGACGGGCCTGGACATGTACTGGCTTAAGCAGGGGGACACGTCTGGCACTGCATGATTTGAGTCCCTGGCGGCGTAGTGTGTTACTGATGGTAGGCTTTGTTACTTTGGTCCCAGCTCTCTGCAGGTCATTCACTAGGTCCCCCTGTGTGGTTCTGGGATTTATGCTCACCGTTCTTGTGATCATTTTGAACCCACGGGGTGAGATCTTGCGTGGAGCCCCAGATCGAGGGAGATTATCAGTAGTCTTGTATGTCTTCCATTTCCTAATAATTGCTCCCACAGTTGATTTCTTCAAACCAAGCTGCTTACCTATTGCATATTCAGTCTTCCCAGCCTGGTGCAGGTCTACAATTTTGTTTCTGGTGTCCTTTGACAGCTCTTTGGTCTTGGCCATAGTGGAGTTTGGAGTGTGACTGTTTGAGGTTGTGGACAGGTGTCTTTTATACTGATAACAAGTTCAAACAGGTGCCATTAATACAGGTAACGAGTGGAGGACAGAGGAGCCTCTTAAAGAAGAAGTTACAGGTCTGTGAGAGCCAGAAATCTTGCTTGTTTGTAGGTGACCAAATACTTATTTTCCACCATAATTTGCAAATAAATTCATTAAAAATCCTACAATGTGATTTTCTGGAAAAAAAATGCTCAATTTGTCTGTCATAGTTGACGTGTACCTATGATGAAAATTACAGGCCTCTTTCATCTTTTTAAGTGGGAGAACTTGCACAATTGGTGGCTGACTAAATACTTTTTTTCCCCACTGTAGCTGGGTGTTTGTGGGGTTATGAAGGAGGACCGATTGATTATTAGATTGATTGGTTGATTGATTGTTAGAATGATTGGTTGATGGATTGCTCATCACCTAAAAGCCATTTACCTGGTATAGATCCTGTGTGAACGCGGGAACGTGTGAATTGATTGATTAACTGATTGATTAACAGTTACCTGGTATAGATCCTGTGTGAACGCAGGAGCGTTATCATTGACGTCCTCCACCAGTACGGTGATATTAGCCTCAGTCTGGTGTTGGGAGTCCGTAGCCCTGATGGTTAGCGTGTACCAGGTCCTGTCCTCGTAGTCCAGAGGGGCGGTCAGAGACACCCCTCCACTGTAGCGGTGGATCCCAAACTTCCCCTGGGACGACCCGTCCAGCTGGAGGCTGTAGGACAGGGCCGGACTGGAGTCCACGTCGTTACCCGTTACCAAGGTGATCTCTGTGCCGATCAGGGTGTCTGGAGGGGGGGGGAGGTGGAGGAACGGGGATGGGGGGGGGTGGGGAGGAACGGGGAGGGGACAGAGAGATGTTACTGAGGGTTTTGAGGGGTTAGGATATGCGGAAAGTATTCAGACCCCTTGACCTTTTCCACATTTTGTTACATTACAACCTTATTTTAAAATTTATGAAAAAGTAATTTCCCCCTCATCAATCTACACACAATACCCCATAATGACAAAGAAAAACAGGTTTTCAGAAATTTTTGCAAATGTATATAAAAAAAAAAAAACGGATCTATTACATTTACATAAGTATTCAGACCCTTTACTCAGTACTTTGTTGAAGCACCTTTGGCAGTGATTACAGCCTTGAGTCTTCTTGGGTATGACACTACAGGCTTGGCACACCTGTATTTGGGGAGTTTCTCCCATTCTTCTCTGCAGATCCTCTCAAGCTCTGTCAGGTTGGATGGGGACCGTCGCTGCACAGCTATTTTCAGGTCTCTCCAGAGATGATCGATAGGGTTCAAGTCCGGGGTCTGGTTGGGCCACTCAAGGACATTCAGAGACTTGTCCCGAAGCCACTCCTGCGTTGTCTTGGCTGTGTGCTTAGGGTCGTTGTCCTGTTGGAAGGTGAACCTTCGCCCCAGTCTGAGGTCCTGAGTGCTCTGGAGCAGGTTTTCATCAACGATCTCTCTGTACTTTGCTCTGTTCATCTTTCCCTCGACCCTGACTAGTCTCCCAGTACCTGCCGCTGAAAAACATCCCCACAGCGTGATGCTGCCACCACCATGCTTCACTGTAGGGATGGTGTCAGGTTTCCTCCAGACGTGACGCTTGGCATTCAGGCCAAAGAGTTCAATCTTGGTTTAATCAGACCAGAGAATCTGAGAGTCCTTTAGGTACCTTTTGGCAAACTCCAAGTGGGCTGTCATGTGCCTTTTACTGAGGAGTGGCTTCCGTCTGGCCACTCTACCATAAAGGCCTGATTGGTGGAGTGCTGCAGAGATGGTTGTCCTTCTGGAAGGTTCTCCCATCTCCACAGAGGAACTCTGGAGCTCTGTCAGAGTGACCATCGGTTTCTTGGTCACCTCCCTGACCAAGGCCCTTCGCCCCCGATTGCTCAGTTTGGCCGAGCAGCCAGCTCTAGGAAGAGTCTTGGTGGTTCCAAACTTCTTCCATTTAAGAATGATGGAGGCCACTGTGTTCTTGGGGACC
>LR778279.1:48429460-48454460 GCA_902810595.1 Coregonus sp. 'balchen' | reverse complement strand
GAGATTTGTTGTGGCAAATGAACTTGGGCTGGGAATTGCCAGGAACCTCACGATAAGATATATGCATCAGCATTGCGAGTCTCATGATTCTATACGTATTGCGATTCGATACTGTGATTTTATTGCGCACCATATGTCTGTTGCAGAGGGATCAGAAAGCCATGAGAACGAGTTTTGATCAGTCATGGAAATAAAAGTGCTGAAAACAAATTGGCTCCCAATGTGAAAAGATTGAGAACAAGCTATGAAGGAACAATAATGGTGTTTTGGTGCAGGTACAGCCAACTAGCGCTAAAATATTGCGATATTGTCAATACAGTATATCGTAAAGTATCACTATGTAACTCGATTTCTTTCACCCCAATCCCTCAAATTAACGGTAAATAACTGAATTGTTTGCCCCACATTTAGCTAAGATGATTAGCTAGCCAGCTAAAATGTTTTATTTAGTTAGCAGTCGCATCTACAATAGTTTACTGTCAATAACATGTCTCCAAAAATGACGTGGTGTCTCCAATTGTGTTGACATTTTACAATTGCGATGCGCATCCATGAGTATCCACTTTCTGTAGCTCAGCTGGTAGAGCATGGTGCTTGTAACGCCAAGGTAGTGGGTTCGATCCCCGGGACCACCCATACACAAAAATGTATGCACGCATGACTGTAAGTCGCTTTGGATAAAAGCGTCTGCTAAATGGCATATTATTATTATTATTATTATTATCTGAAGAGAGCCCCGAAACATTGTGTGCAGACATTTTATGCAATAAATGAAGTAGGTTGAATCTAGTAGTTCTGATCTTCTGATTGGTCCTGATGAGTTGGGCGAGGTCCCCTCCAGGCTACTGTCACTGTTGCATTGGCTCTGAGTCGGGTTCTCTGTCTTCAAATGTTCAGCCTAAGAGAGGGGATTTTTGTGTGTGTGTGTGTGTGTGTGTGTTTAACAGTGATGATGTGTGTGTGTGTGTGTGTGTGTGTGTGTGTGTGTGTGTGTGTGTGTGTGTGTGTTTAACAGTGATGATGTGTGTGTGTGTGTGTTTGTGTGTGTGTGTGTGTGTGTCCTCAGAGCAAGAACTCGTGAGTTGGAAGAACTGAGAGGCCTATGGCGTGGGTGTTGTCCTTGGCCACCTGCTGACAAGGCTGACAAGATAGGACCCTTTTGTCCATTGTTATTGGATAGGAACAGAACTTATAACCAGCTCCTGACCTAAATAGATCTTAGCACAACATTTTACTCAACATATCATATTCCATATTCACTATAACAAATATATTTACTACGACATTAGCAAGAACCGCCACATCCTCAGCCGGCTAATCCAGTGTGTGAAGTTTTGCGGAGTGTTTGAGTTAGCTTTGCGAGGCAAAGATGAAACTGAGGGCTCCACCAACCCTGGTAAGCCAACACTTTTGAGATCAGTCAATAAATGCTTCTGGTATTGACTTATATGCTGCCCCTGTCTTCATGTTGTTGCTGGACATATCTTTTTTAAAATGTGTGTAGGTCACCTAAATCATCAGAAAAATTGCCCCTCCTGAGAATTTTTTCAGGAGCCGCCACTGGTCATAGGATGCCACCTTTGCAATAAGTCAGTTTGTGAAATTCCTGCCCTGCTAGAGCTGCCCCGGTCAACTGTAAGTGCTGTTATTGTGAAGTGGAAATGTCTAGGAGCAACAACGGCTCAGCCGCGAAGTGGTAGGCCACACAAGCTCACAGAACGGGACCGCCGAGTTCTGAAGCGCGTAAAAATCATCTGTCCTCGGTTGCAACACTCACTACCGAGTTCCAAACTGCCTCTGGAAGCAACGTCAGCACAAGATCTGTTAGTCGGGAGCTTCATGAAATGGGTTTCCATGGCCGAGCAGCCGCACACAAGCCTAGGATCACCATGCGCAATGCCAAGCGTTGGTTGGAGTGGTGTAAAGCTCGCCACCATCGGACTCTGGAACATTGGAAACGCGTTCTCTGGAGTGATGAATCACGGACGAATTTGGGTTTGGCGGATGCCAGGAGAACGCAACCTGCCCCAATGCATAGTGCCAACTGTAAAGCTTGGTGGAGGAGGAATAATGGTCTGGGGCTGTTTTTCATGGTTCGGACTAGGCCCCTTAGTTCCAGTGAAGGGAAATCTTAATGCTACAGCATACAATGACATTCTAGATGATTCTGCGCTTCCAACTTTGTGGCAACAGTTTGGGGAAGGCCCTTTCCTGTTTCAGCATGACAATGCCCCCGTGCACAAAGTGAGGTCCATACAGAAATGGTTTGTCGAGATCGGTGTGGAAGAACTTGACTGGCCTGCACAGAGCCCTGATCCCATCGAACACCTTTGGGATGAATTGGAACTTCAACTGCGAGCCAGGCCTAATCGCCCAATATCAGTGCCCGACCTCACTAATGCTCTTGTGGCTGAATGGAAGCAAGTCCCCGCAGCGATGTTCCAACATCTAGTGGAAAGCCTTCCCAGAAGAGTGGAGGCTGTTATAGCAGCAAAGGGGGGGACCAACTCCATATTAATGCCCATGATTTTGGAATGAGATGTTAGACGAGCAGGTGTCCACATACCTTTGGTCATGTAGTGTATGTCCCACCTGCGTTCTCTATCTGTTTCCAGAGAAGAGTCTGTAGCTGATTCCTCTACACTGTGTTGTTAACTCTATGAGTGCTGTGGTATAGTAATATTAACTCTATGAGTGATGTAGTATTGTAATATTAACTCTATGAGTGCTGTACATTTTACATTTACATTTTAGTCATTTAGCAGACGCTCTTATCCAGAGCGACTTACAGTTAGTGACAGCGTACATTTTTTATTTATTTTTTCATACTCCCAACAAACTACATATGCCCACATTAAAACACCCACACATTCTCACTAACCACACACACTGCTGCTACTGTCTATCTATCCTGTTGACATAGTAATATTAACTGTATGAGTACTGTAGTATAGTAATATTAACTATATGAGTACTGTAGTATAGTAATATTAACTATATGAGTGCTGTAGTATAGTAATATTAACTATATGAGTGCTGTGGTATAGTAATATTAACTATATGAGTGATGTGGTATAGTAATATTAACTATATGAGTACTGTAGTATAGTAATATTAACTGTATGAGTGCTGTAGTATAGTAATATTAACTGTATGAGTACTGTAGTATAGTAATATTAACTGTATGAGTACTGTAGTATAGTAATATTAACTATATGAGTGCTGTAGTATAGTAATATTAACTGTATGAGTGCTGTAGTATAGTAATATTAACTGTATGAGTACTGTAGTATAGTAATATTAACTGTATGAGTACTGTAGTATAGTAATAGTAACTGTATGAGTACTGTGGTATAGTAATATTAACTATATGAGTGCTGTGGTATAGTAATACTAACTGTATGAGTACTGTGGTATAGTAATATTAACTGTATGAGTGCTGTAGTATAGTAATATTAACTATATGAGTGCTGTAGTATAGTAATATTAACTGTATGAGTGCTGTAGTATAGTAATATTAACTCTTTGATGTTGGATGTTGTTGATACCGTTCTAACTATTCCGCTCCAGCCATTACCACGTGCCCGTCCTCCCCAATTAAAGGTGCCACCAGCCTCCTGTGATCGCTATAGTACCTGTGCCAGTGCTGATGCTGAAGGCCTGCAGTCTGTTGCCAGAGAAGAGGCTATAGCTGATGCCTCTCCTAGTGCCATCGGGGTACTGGGCTTGATCCTGGGCTACAGCCGTTCCTGTAGAGCGAGGGCAAGACATACAGAACACAATGACCAGGGAGCAACGTTATGCATTTCAACAAGAATCCAATAAAAACGTGAACAAGAACCCAACATAACATTAACACGGTGGTCACCAACCGGGTCAATCACGATCGAATGGTTGTTCTTCAAGGTATTCCTAGTCGATCGGCAAAACATTTTTTGTAGATCAGCCAACGATAATGGCATGAAGGGCACCGGGTAGAAAAAAAAGTGTTCCCATTTTTAACCATTTAATGTGTCTGAAAAGACATACTCCGCCTACCCGGCGGACCGGGAGATCTGTGGCTAAATCGAGTGTGCCTACTGCGCTGGCCAATCGGATAGCTCAAATCACTGTGCCTACTGCGCTGGCCAATCAGATAGCCTACCTACAGCTTCCACGACCCTAGCCACAGCAAAGTTTGATACTAGACTACGTGAGATTTCATAACTTTTAAAACCATGACCAGAGAGAGAGACTGTCAAAGAATACAGCAAAGAGCTACTGTTTTTATGAGTGAGTTCATGTTTATGAGTGAGCCACTGTTTTTATTCAACACTATTACAAAACATAAAACGCGCTTCTCTCCACTTCCACTCGAGCTGCAATGAATAAGTAGTGTATCGATGCCCTGCGTTATTATTATTATTAGCAGCTCGTTGTGTCTATTTTAATATTGAGGAATATTTCACTTTCTCTGGTCATAGGAACAACGTGAATTTGTGGCTGAGGCAGATGCGGTGTGACTAGAGTTTGGCCATCAGGTGGAAGACGGTGTCCCCTCTCTCTGGTCAGTCTCACCGGAGGAAAGGAAGGAGAGAGCAGGGACCGTGAGAGGCGGACCCTCTGCTGCTCTCTCCCTCCCTCCGCTCAGACTAATGCCGTGTTCAAGACAACTAGGAACTCAGAAATTTCAGAATTCCGACATCAGTGCGTTCAAGACAACTGGGAACTGTGAAAAAAAAAAAAAGATCCGACTGGGGAAAATCGTTTTGAACGGTCATCCAACTCAGAAACCCAAGCATCTTTCTAGAGCTCTGACTTTCCGACCTGAAGTTCACTGACGTCATGATTTGACCTCGTTTTTTTCTGAGTTCCCAGTTGTCTTGAAAGCACCATGACCATCAGATGCAGGTACCATCAGTCCAGTAAAATAAAAAAAGCAAATTACTTGCTAATTATTTCCATTTATGCTCAGCTGTGCCTCGCAAGTGCTACACCAACTGATCTGTTTTGCTATCAAAGCTCGAGTTTTTAAATACAATATGGTCTGAGAATAACAATAGAGAGTCCAGGCATATAGCCAATATGATGTGATAATGTATTAGGCCTAATGCACAAATCTCATTCCTACACAACTGTTTTTATTAGGATGTTACATTTTTTTACATAATGTTTTTAAAAAATTCTGAGAGGTAGATCTCTGCTTGCTTTTTGACTGCGAAAGTGATCTTGACTCAGAAAAGGTTGGTGACCACTGCATTAACAGAACTCAATATCACGTCAACAGAACTCAACATCACGTCAACAGAACTCAACATCACGTCAACAGAACTCAACATCACGTCAACAGAACTCAACATCACGTCAACAGAACTCAACATCACGTCAACATCACGTCAACAGAACTCAGTATCACGTCAACAGAACCCAACATCACGTCAACAGAACCCAACATCACGTCAACAGAACCCAACATAACATTAATCCTTAAAAGTCTATTGTGCGTCAATCCAAGTAACATATATATATTTTTTTAATCAGTCAGTTGCATGGGCTACGTGTCAATCCACGGCATCCGCCTACGACCCCCACAACTGTCACAGGACTTGTCTGAAGGTAACCCCCTACAAATGAATGGAAGTATGGAGGTAGTTTTCTGTAGAACAGACACTTCAAAATCTTATCCCTTATGATTTATATTGTTACTGTCATTGTTTTTGCCATTTCTGAATGTGTTATTCAATGCGTTTCTATGGGCTATAGTAGTAAAGACCAAATTCTATATTTCATCTAATAAAATAAAAAATGTGGGATACCTAAAGGGGTCCTAAAATTCCAAATAAAATAGCTAAATGATCCATGGTATGACCATCTTAAAACAATTCCATATGGTTTTTTTTACAGTTTTTTTTAAGGGGTAGAAGCTTAAATATTGCAGATAGATTGTAACTTCCATCAATGTAATTGTCTGCATCACTTCCAATCCCCCATATGTTTTTTTCTCTCGCATATATATATATATATATATATATATATATATATATATATATATATATATCTATATATATATATATATATATATATATATATATATAATATATATATATATATATATATATATATATACACATACATACACACACATACATACATACATACATATCCTTTAAAAAAATATATTTCCCTTTATTACTTTCCAACCCCACCACCCCTTCCCTAATTGGAGTAAACTAGTGAACAACAACGCTTAGGCCTCTACTTCCAGCTTATACATGCTATATACATTTTATAGACACAGTCAATTTTACAATAATTCCATTTTGTTTGTTTTACTCCTGAACTTCCTGTACCCTCAACCTCTCCGATCATTTTCATGATGTCCATGCGGTTTGCCATATCTTTCTAACTGTGCTCTTTCACAAAAGCTCTCAACCTATAACCTATATACTTATTATGGACACAGTATGCTTTACATTAGTTATCTTGTTGTTATTAGTTGTTGTTAGTTGTTATTAGTCCCATCCAACTCCATTCAACACCTCCCATCTATACAATTCCATATGTTAGCTTAGTACCCGCCCCCCCAACCCCCGAAAGATTATACTTTTTTAACAGAACCCAACATAATATTAACAGAGTCGAATAGAACTTCAACAAAACCCAATAGAACATTAGCAGAATCCAATAGAATGTCAACAGAACCTAATAGAATGTCAACAGAAACCAATAAAACAGAACCCAATAGAACATCAACAGAACCCAATAGAACGTCAACAGAACCCAATAGAACGTCAACAGAAACCAATAGAACGTCAACAGAAACCAATAGAATGTCAACAGAACCCAATAGAACGTCAACAGAACCCAATAGAACGTCAACAGAACCCAATAGAACGTCAACAGAACCCAATAGAACGTCAACAGAACCCAATAGAAAGTAAACAGAAACCAATAGAACGTCAACAGAACCCAATATCGGGCAATTCCACAAAAATATTTCGGGAAAACTCAGATTGTTCTGGCAATTCTCACATAGAAACTTCATTGGGGAATAAGGATGTTTAACATGCTTTTTACATTTGTATCACAAATGTAAAAAGCATTTCAAACATGCTTTCTCCCAATGAAGTTTCTATGTGAGAATGTCCAGAAAAATCTGATACCAAAAATATTTTCCACTCCCGCTGGTGTGGAATCTCCCTATCACGTCAACAAAACCCAATAGATCATCAACAGAATCCAATAAAACGTCAACAGAATCCAATAGAACGTCAACAGAATCCAATAGAACGTCAACAGAACCCAATAGAACGTCAACAGAACCCAATAGATCATCAACAAAACGTCAACAGAATCCAATAGAACGTCAACAGAATCCAATAGAACGTCAACAGAATCCAACAGAACGTCAACAGAATTCTGAGTAACAGGCAACAGTTCCAACAGATGACGTGTTACCGATAGTCTAGTCTATTGATAGTAAGTTGAGCATCTATAGATGGACTATCCCCAAAAAAAACATGAACTATCCAAATAAGGTTACCACAAACCTTTGGCGGCGTTCTCCTGTATGCTGACGTCCCTGGCGTTCCTTGAGAACCTGATGCCTGTATATTCCTGTTCCTTCACATAGACCACCACCACCCCCAGGCTGGACTGGGCCGGGGTCCCTTGGTCCATAGCCTCCACCATGAGGGTCCTCTGGGCCTGACTCAGCTTGTCTATCCCCTCCGTCCCCTGGATCTCCCCCGTTAGGGAGTTGATGCTGAAACCCCTCACCGGAACGGCGAAACGATAGAACACAGAGCCGTTGGCGCCAAAGTCCTTGTCCTCAGCCCGCATGGTGGCCAGGACCCGCTGTGATTGGCTGGCCGAGACCTCGACGACGAGGGGGTCTTGGATGAAGAATGGAGCGTTGTCGTTCATGTCCAGGATCATCACGGTTATCTGGGTTACGAAGAAGCAGAGAATTAAAAGGGGGTTTGGGTTGGGAGAGAGAGGAAGGAGAGAGGGTTGGGAGAGAGGAAAGAGAGAGGGTTGGGAGAGAGAGGAAGGAGAGAGAGGGTCTGGGGTTTGGTAGAGGGAGGAGAGAGGGTTTGGCGCTCCTTAGCCGGTTGCCTGCCCGCGTTTGGGCGCGCCCGTCCTGGGGTGTTGCGCTCTCGCGTGCTGCTCTGGTTTTCTCTCCCGTCTGTCTCCGGTGTTCCCCTCAAAGGAGGATAGAGGTGAACTAAATGTGATGGTACAGTTTATCCTCTGAGGAAGGTAGTATGCAATATAAAATGCATAGTGTCCTTGGACATAAAGTATCATTGAAAATGATATGATTGTGTTGTCGTTCTGGAACGTACCTGAGCTGAGGTTGTTTGGGCTCTGCAGGTGATAGGTCCACAGCAACACATGGACAGCTGTACGACGCTATCTCTCTCGGTTTCCAGCGGCGATGCGTTTTGTTGATCGCCCCCAGGTATTCGTCGGACAGTGAACCGTGCAGTGAACGCGCCCCTCGCCTCTCGACTCAGGAAATATATAACCTTCCCGTTCTCCCCCTCGTCTGCGTCTGTGGCCGTCACCTGGACAATAGATATGTTAAGAAATCCAATATTCGTTTTTTTAGTTAAAGTTATGGACCTACTATGACCTAGTATGTTTTTTGTTGTTTTTGAAGGGGGATAGATCAACTTTAATATTGCAGATAGATTGTAGCTTCCATCAACGTAATTGTTTGCATCATTCCAATCCCCCATATATATTTTTAGTAAATATATATATTTATATATATATACACTACCAGTCAAAAGTTTGGACACATCTACTCATTCAAGAGTTTTTATTTATTTTTCTATTTTTTACATTGTAGAATAATAGTGAAGACATCAAAACTATGAAATAACACATATGGAATCATGTAGTAACCAAACAAGTGTTAAACAAATCAAAATATATTTTATATTTGAGATTCTTCAAATAGCCTTTGCCTTGATGACAGCTTTGCACACTCTTGGCATTCTCTCAACCAGCTTCATGAGATAGTCACCTGGAATGCATTTCGATTAACAGGTGTACCTTCTTAAAAGTTCATTTGTGGAATTTATTTCCTTGTTAATGCGTTTGAGCCAATCAGTTGTGTTGTGACAAGGTAGGGGGGTATACAGAAGATAGCCCTATTTGGTAAAAGACCAAGTCCATATTATGGCAAGAACAGCTCAAATAAGCAAAGAGAAATGACAGTCCATCATTACTTTAAGACATGAAGATCAGTCAATACGGAGCATTTAAAGAACTTTGAAAGTTTCTTCAACTGCAGTCGCAAAAACCATCAAGCGCTATGATGAAACTGGCTCTCATGAGGACCGCCACAGGAATGGAAGACTCAGAGTTACCTCTGCTGCAGAGGATAAATTCATTAGTTACCAGCCTCAGAAATTGCAGCCCAAATAAAAGTAACAGACACATCTCAACATCAACTGTTCAGAGGAGACTGTGTGAATCAGGCCTTCGTGGTTGAAATGCTGCAAAGAAACCTCTACTAAAGGACACCAATAATAAGAAGAGACTTGCTTGGGCCAAGAAACACGAGTAATGGACATTAGACCGGTGGAAATGTGTCCTTTGGTCTGGAGTCTAAATTGGAGATATTTGGTTCCAACTGCTGTGTCTTTGTGAGACGTGGTGTGGGTGAACGGATGATCTCCGCATGTGTATTTCCCACCGTAAAGCATGGAGGAGGAGGTGTTATGGTGCGGGGGTGCTTTGCTGGTGACACTGCCTCAATTCAGGCAGTCCAGATCATCATGGCATTTGTAGTTCTTAATGATAGCCACATTAGCAGCTAATTAGCTTTACATTTTTGGGGGGTAAATACAGGCGAATATATTGATAAAAGTCACCTTGTCCTAGAGAGATTTACATGGTTATCAAAACGTCACGCCAGGGTAAGCCTACACAAAACACAGCCCTTACTTTAAATGTTTCCAAAATCCCCTATGGGAAAAATGAATGGTGGCAAAACGATCGAAACCATTTCCCTGTTTGACCGCTAGGTTTATGGGTATAATGATCCTCCCCCCTGGACAAATGTTGAATACTGAAGTGATACTGTTGATGGTGTAGTTGCCCCAATCACATTGTATTGCATTTAGTTGCATCTTAACTTAGTTGTAACCCTTATCTTACCTCAACACCAGAGTCTAGGGTGGAGCTGCTATCATATTGCATTTCATCATATCTGAACATAAATGATCCTATCTTACCTCTAAGACCGGAGTTCCCTGGGCCCCCAGCGTCTTCAGGCAGGAGAATTTTTGTATAGTAAATTATTTCCCTTGTTGAAGGTGGGGGGTGAGTTTTTAGTATATTAAATTTATAAGGGGAATTTTTTGGGCTTTTTAGTAAAAAAGTAAAAATTTTTAAAAATTTTTGTATGAGTGCTGTAGTAAGTAAATTAACTTTTATGTTGGTTTGTTTTTAACCCGGTTGAGTCTTAGTAATATTAAATTTTAAACCCTTTTTGGGGGATTTTTGCCCCTTCCCTCCCAATTCCGCTTAGTTTTCCCACGGGGTTAAAGGGAACCCCCCCTCCTGTTTCGTTTTAAAATATACCTGTGCCGTGTTTATGCGGGGGGGGCCTGCACCCCTTTGCAGAGAAGAGGCTAAGCAAATGCCTCTCCTAGTGCCATCGGGGTCTGGGTTTTATCCGGGGGTAAAACCTTTTTCCCTTAGAGGGGGGCAAGACATACAAAACACAATGACCAGGGCAACTTTTATCCCCATTTCAAAAAAAACCCAAAAAAGGGTGAAAAAGAACCCAAAATAACTTTAAACCCACGGGGGGTCCCCAAACCGGGGTCAATCACGATCGAAGGGTTGTTTTTCCAGGTTTTCCCCGCCCGATGGGCAAAATTTTTTTTTGTAGATCAGCCAACTAAGGGCATAAGGGGGGCCCCCCCGGGGTTAAAAAAAAAAAGTTTTTCCCTTTTTTTAACCTTTATGGGGTTCTGAAAAGACTATTTTACTCCCCCCCCCCCTCCCCCGGGCGGACCGGGGATCGGGGGGCTAAATCGGGGGTGTGCCTACGGGGGCGCGGGGCCAATCGGATAGCCCCAAATCCCCTGTGCCTCCCTTTGCGCGGGCCAACCCAGTTTTCCTACCTAAAGCTTCCCCCGACCCAAGCCAAAAGCAAAGTTTGATACAACTACGGAGATTTCATAATTTTTTTAAAAAACCTGACCAGAAGAGAGACGGGGCAAAATACAGAAAAGAGCTACTTTTTTTAATGAGTGAGTTCATTTTTATGGTGGGGCCACTTTTTTATTCAACCCTAATAAAAACAAAAAAACGCCTTCCCTCCCAATTTTCCACTCGAGCTGCAATGAATAAGTATTTGTATCGTCCCTGCGTTATTATTATTATTACCCGCTCTTTGTGTCTTTTTTTATTTGAGGAATTTTTTCCTTTCTTGGTCATAGGAAAAACTAAATTTTTGGGGCTGGGGCCGATCGGTGGGATTTAATTTTTGGCCATCAGGTGGAAGACGGGGGCCCCCCTCTCTCGGGTTCATTCTAAACCGGGGGAAAGGGAAGGAAGAGCGGGGACCCGTGGGGGCCCGGACCCTCTGCTGCTCTCTCCCCCTCCCTCCCCTCAGACAAATGCCGGGGTTCAGAAACCTGGAAAACTCAAAATTTTTCAGAATTCCACATCATGCTTTAAAGAAAAACGGGAAACTGTAAAAAAAAAAAAAAAATCCGATTTGGGGAAAATGGGTTTTAAAGGGGCCCCCCCCCCCCATCCAACTCAAAACCCAAGCATCTTTTTTTTTGGGGCTCTGACTTTCCGCCCTTTAAGTTCACTGACCAGATTTTCCCCTCTTTTTTTTCCTTTTTTTCCCCGTTGCCCTTGAAAGCCCCAAAACCCATCAGATCCCGGTACCATCGTCCAGAAAAAAAAAAAGCAAATTACTTGCTAATTTTTTCCCATTTTTTCTCAGCTGTCCTCGAAGTGCAAACAAACCAACTGATCTGTTTTTGCCATAAAACCTGGGTTTTTTTAAATCAATAGGGTCTGAGAATAAAAAGAAGTCCAGGCATTAGCCAATATGAGGTAATGAAATTACCCCAAAATGCACAAACCTTTCCCCAAAACACAACTTTTTTTTTATTAGGATTTAAACTTTTTTTTTACAAAATTTTTTTTAAAAAATTTGAGAGGTAGATCTCTGCTTGTTTTTTGATGCGAAAGTGATCTTACTCAAAAAATTTGGGTCCCCCCACTGCATTAACAGAACTCAATATAAACTCAACAAACTCACATAACGTCAACAAAAACTAAAAATAAACCTCAACAAACCTCAACACCCACTAAACAAAAACTCAAAAATCACGTCAACAAAACCCTCAACTCACTCAACATCACGCCAACAGAACCAGTATAAAGTCAACAGAACCCAACTCACTAAACCAAAACCCCCAAAAATAAACCGTAAACAAAAACCCAACATAACTTAAACCCTTAAAAGTCTATTTCGTAAACCCAAAGTAACATATAATATTTTTTTAATCGGGTCAGTTGCATGGGCAAAACTGCCCAACCCCAAACGGCTTCCGCCTACCCCCCCCCCCCAACGGGTCAAAAGGACTTGTCTAAAAGAAAACCCCCCCCCCCCAAAAATGGAAGTATGGGGGTTTTTCTGTAAACAGACATTTCCCAAAATCTTATCCCTTATGATTTAAAATTGTTATTTTGTCTTTGGGTTTTTTGCCATTTCTGAATTGTTTTTTAAATGCGTTTCTATGGGCTTAGTAGAAAAGACCAAATTCTATATTTAAATCTAAAAAAAATAAAAAATGTGGGTTTAACCAAAAGGGGCCCCCAAAAAAATTCCAAATAAAAAGCAAAAATATCCATGGTATGCCCATTTTAAAAAACAATTCCAAGGGGTTTTTTTTACATTTTTTTTTAAAGGGGGTAGAAGTTTAAAAAATATTGCAGATAGTTTGAAAACTTCCATAAATTTAAATTTGGGCTGCATACTTCCAATCCCCCAATTTTTTTTCTCTCGCATATATTTTTATAATATATATTTATATAATATAATATATATATATATATAATATATATTTGTTTTTTTTTCTTATTCTTTTTTTCCCCTAATTTTCCCCCCCCTTACCCCCCTCCCCCCCTACACCCCCCTTCTTTAAACATTTTTCCCTTTTTCTTTTCCCCCCCCCCCCCCCCCTTCCCTTTGGGTCCCTGTGAAAAACCACCCCCTTTGGCCTCTTTTCCCCGCTTATCCCCTGCTCTATACATTTATAGACACGGGCCAAACAAAATTTCCTTTTGGGGTTTGGGGGGACTTAATTTCCTGAACGTTCCGGGGAACCCCTTTTTAAAAACCCCCGCGGCCGGCTTTCTTTGGGGGATCTTTTTTGAAATTTTTTTAATTTTTGGGTTTTTTCCCAAAACCCCTTAAAACCCCTCCCAATTTTTTATACAACCATTGTTTACTTACCCCCGGAAAAAAAGGTTTTATTTTTAAAACCCAAACCAAATATTAACAACCCCCCAATTTTAAAAAAACCCAATTTTTTTTGGCCTTAGCCCCCCCCCCCAAGAATCCCCCCAAAAAAAAAGGCCCCAACCAAAAAGAAATTTTTTTTTAACAAAAACCCAATAAATAACGGGAACCCAATAACTTCAAAAAACCCAATAAACTTAACAAAAACCAATGAATGTAAAACAAACCCCAATAGAAGTAAACAGCCCCCCAATAAAAACAAAACCCCAAAATAAAAACTCAACAGAACCCAATAGAACTTCAACAAAACCCCAATAGAACGTAAACAAAAAACCAATGAAGGGCAACAAAAACCATAGGGTTTCCCAACAAAATAGGGAAAACTAAAAGCCAAATTTTCTCAAAAAAACCCGGGGAATAAATTTAAAAACCCTTTTAAGTAACCCCCAAAGAAAAAAACTTTTAAAAAAACATGCCCCAAAGGCCCTATGGGAAATTCCAAAAATTTTCCAAAAAATAGTTTTCCCAAAACTCCCCTTCTTGGTGTGGGAACTCTTTTTCATTTTTCAACAAAAAAACTTTTCAAAATCCCCCCAAAAAATTTTCAAAAAATTTCCAAAAAACGTCCAAAAAATTTTTCCCCAATGGGGGTTGGGAACCCCTAAACTTTCAAAAAAAAAACCCAAAGGGAATCATCAACAAACCCCGTCAACAGAATCCAAAGAACGTCAACAAAATTTCCAATAGAAGGGCAACAAAACCCAAAACGTAAACAGAACCCTAGTAAAACAAAACCCCAACAAAATCCCATGGGAAGTCAAAGAATTTTAAAATTTAGAACCCCCAAAAAAAACAAAACTCCAAAAATTCCAAACCCGGCCCGTTCCCAATTGACTTTTCCCTGGCTTTCCTTAAAGAATTTGGGGCCTTAAAAATTCCTTTTTTCCCCCAAAAAACATAAAACCCCAAAAGGTTGGACCCGGGGGTTTCCCGGGCCCTCCCTTCCCCGGGTTTCCCTTGGCCTGATCCCCTTGTTTTTTCCCCTTTTCCCCTGGAAACTCCCCCCCAGGGGGACGGGCCCCTCCCGGAAGGCCCCCCATAAAAAGGCCCTTTGGGCCAAATCCTTTTCCTACCCCCCTCCCCCCCGGACCCCCTTTTGGGGGTTTGGGAGCCTAAAACCCTAGGGGCCGGATGAAAAAAAATTGGGCCCCGTTTTTTTCCCCCCAGGGGTCCAGGACCCCGGGTTATTTGGTTGGGGCCCGAGAATTAAAGGGGTTTTTGGGAGAAAAAGGAAAGGGGGGGGTTTTTTTGGAAAAGGGGAAAGAAAAATTAAAGGGGGGGGGTTTGGGAGAAGAGGAAGGAGAGGGTTTGGGAGAGAGAAAAGGGAGAGGGGGTTGGGGGGGAAGGAAGGAGGGGTTTAAAATTCTTCTTCCTCCTTTTGTTTTCTCCCTGGCGGGGGTTTGGGTTTTTTTCCCTCCTTTGGTCCCTCCCAGGGCCGCTGGGGGTTTTTGTTCCCCCTCCCCTTGGGCCTTCCTTTTTTTTTCCTCCCTGTCCCTGGGCCGGGGGGGAACCCAAGGTGCTTGGGGGCCTTTTCCCCCGGGCAGGTAGTATCCCAAATTTCAAAAGGCATATTGTCCTTGCCCTAAAGTATTCATTAAAAAATAAATAAATGTGTTGTCGTCTGGCACGTTCCCCCTAAAGCTGAGGTGTTTCGGGGGCCTCTGCGGGTAAATTGGGGCCCCAGGGGCCAGGGAAAGCGGGTTCAAACCCCCTTCTTCCCCCGGCCCACGGCATCCCTTTTGTTAACCCCCCGGGGCTTCGTCGACATGAACGGGGCCCCCCTCGCCTCCCGACTCGGAAATATAAAACCCCTTTCCCCCCCCCTTCCCCCCCTCGTTTTCTTCTGGGGGCCCGTCCCCTTTGGAAATTAATATGTTAAGAACCCCAATATTCGTTTTTTTATTTAAAAGTTTTTGCCTACTTTTACCTAGTATTTTTTTGTTTTTTTAAGGGGGGTAGTCAATTTTAAATTTTGGCAAAAAGATTTATTTCCATCAACTAATTTTTTCCCTCTTTTCCAAATTCCCCCATAAAATTTTTTTAGAAAATAATATTTTTAAATATATTTTTCCCTTTCCCCAGTCAAAATTTTTGGACACACTCCTTTAAAAGATTTTTTTTATTTATTTTTCTTTTTTTTTACATTGTAGAAAAATAGTGAAGACATCAAACTTTTAAATAACCATTTTGGAATCATTAGAACCAAAAAAGTTTTTAAAACAATCAAATATATTTTATATTTAATTCTTCAAATAGCCTTTGCCTTGAGACAGTTTTGGGCACCCCTCTTGGCATTCTCCCCAAACCAAAGTTTCAATGGATAGTCACCTGGAATGCTTTTCGTTTTAAAAGGTGTACCTTTTTAAAAGTTCATTTTTGGAATTTATTTCCTTGTTTAATTCGTTTTTGACCAATCATTTTGTTGTACCCAAGGGGGGTATACAGAAATAAACCCTATTTGGGTAAAAGACCAAGTCCATATTTTGGCAGAACACTCAAATAAACAAAAAAGAATGACAGTCCATTTATTACTTTTTAACCCTGAAGATCATTCCCAAAACGGAGCAAATTTAAGAAATTTGGGGAAATTTCTTCAAATGCACGGGAAAAACCACAAACGCATGATGAAAAAGGCTCTCATGAAACCCCCCACAGGAATGGAAACCAAGGGCCTCTGCTGCAGGAAAGGGTAATTCATTAGTTTTCCAAACCTCAGAATTTTTCAGCCCAAAAAAAATAACAAAACCATCTCAACATCAACTGTTTGAGGAGACTGTGTGAATCAAAAGGGCCCTTTGTGGGTTAAATGCGCAAAGAAAAACCCCTACTAAAAGGCAACCAATAAAAAAGAGACTTGCTTTTGGGGCCCAAAAAACACGATTTAAAGGACATTAGACCGGGGAAAGGGGTCCTTGGTCTGGAGTCTAAAATTTGGGGATATTTGGGGGTTTCCCAAATGGGTGTTTCTTTGGGGGACTGGTTTTGGGTGAACCCGGGTGACTCCGCATGTGTAAAATTTTCCCCCTAAAGCATTGGGGGAGGGGTTTTATGGTGGGGGGGGGTGCTTGGGTGGTGCAACTGCCTCAAATTTAGGCAGTCCAATCATCAAAGGCCTTTTTTAGTTTTTTTAAAGATAGCCCCCCCCTTAAGGGACTAATTCTTTACAATTTTTGGGGGGGAAATACAGGGAAAATATTTAAAAAAAGTCCCCCCTTGTCCTAGAAATTTTACATGGTTTTCAAAAAGTCACCCAGGGGAAGGGCCCACAAAAACACGCCCCCCTTCTTTAAAAAATTTTCCCCAAAAACCCCCATGGGAAAAAAGAATGGGGCAAAAAAGGGTCGAAAAAACCCTTTCCCCGTTTTAAACCCCTAGGTTTTTTTGGGGATAATGAAACCTCCCCCCTGGACAAATGTTGGGAAACTGGTGAAAACGTTTTATGGTGTGTTGCCCCCCCAAAAACATTGTATTGCAATTTTGTTGCATTTCCTAAATTATTTTTAACCCCTTTCTTACCCCAACCCCAAATCTAGGGTGGGCTTATATTTCTTTCATCAACTGAACCCAAAAAATCCATCTTACCTTAAGCCCCCGGGGTTCCCTGGGCAAAGGGCTTCCGAGACGTCAAGGGGGAAGGCTTCTATGGGTGAAGGCTGGGTGTTTGGGCAAATTTAAATCCATCCTGCACCGTTTCCCCTGTGGCTGTTTCGGGCCCGAACAGAAAACCATGGGCCAGAGCCACCCCCTCCCGGGGGTACCCCGCCCCCAGCTCCCATCCAGGGGACAAACTGGACAAAGGGCCCCTGAACTGACTTGGGGTTTGGGAAATCCCCGTTGGGGCCCCCACCCACAGGAGGGGGGGGGTGGATGGGGGAGGGGGTGGAGTGAGGGGTGGAGGGGGCGTTGGAAAAAAAAAACGGAAAAAAAAATTGGGTTTTTTTAGATAAGACCCCAAAGAACTTCCAAAAAAAAAAAATTTAACTTATTCCCCCCCTTGAATAGGAAATTTAGAGAGAAAAGAAAAAAAGAGAAAGAGAAAGAACAAGAACCAAAAAACCCCAAAGAAGAAATAAAAAAAAGAATTTTAAAGAAAAGAGAAAGGAAAAGAAGAAACCCGAAAAAAGAGGGGAGAGGACCCCAGAGAGAAGAGAAGAATAGAAGAGTAAAAGAGAAGAAGAAAGAAGAAAACCCCAAAAAAAGGAGCCCGAGGGAAGAGGAGGAGAGGCAAAGGGAGGGAGAGAGGGGAAGATTCAGCTCCATGGGTTGTTCCCAATTTGCTACCAAGTTTTAACCATCCCATTAAACCCGGGGGTATTACCCCTTAAGTTTTATTTCAGGCCGATAGGGAAGAAACCCCAAAACAAAAATAATTTAAACAAAAATTCCCTCGGTCAGACGGGGGGATACCCAACGATTTTAAATTAAAAGAAAAAAACGAAGCCAAATTTGGGGAGAAGGAAAAAACCTTCCCGGAGGAAGTCTGGGTGTAAACCTCTTAAAAAAGAATTTCCAAAGTTTTTTTCGTTTAATCTAAAAATTACATCCGATTAACCTCTCCAGTCTGATTCAACCTCCCCAGGAAATCTGGGTTTTTCAACCCCCTGGAGAGACAGTCTGAAAGTCAACCTCGGGGAGACGTCCCGATGTAACCCTGGGGAAAAGTCTGATTTTCAACCCCCTAGGAGAACATGTCCCCAAAAAATGTCAACCTCAGAAACCCGTCTGTTTTCCAAACCCCTGGAGGGGACAGTCTGATGTCCAAAACCCTAGAGAGACATCTGAGGCAACCTCTAGGAGACATTCCCGATTCCCAAACCCCTAAGAATTTTGAAAGTCAACCCTAGAGAACCCCCTGGGTTTTCAACCTCTGGGAGACCGTCTGATGGTCAAACCCCAGAAACGGGGCCCATGTCAAACCCCTGGGAAAACCCTGATTTCAACCTCTGGGAGACAGTCTGATGTCAACCTCTGGAGAGACAGTCTGATGTCAACCTCTAGCGAGACAGTCTGATGTCAACCTCTAGAGAGACAGTCTGACCCCCCAAACCCCCTTAAAAGACATCGATGTCAACCCCCTTGGGGAGACAGTCTGAGGGCAACCTCTGGGGAGACAGTCTGAGTCAAACCCTAAACGAGACATTTTATGTCAAAACCCCTAGGGACCGTCTGAGTCAAAACCCCTGGGGAGACAGTCCCCATGTCCAAACCCCTGGAGAGACAGTCTGATGTCAAACCCCTGAGAAAGTCGATGTCAACCTCTGGAACATTCCGATTTTTCCCCCTAGCGAACAGTCTGGGTTCCAACCCCTGGGAGACAGTCTATGTCAACCCCCTGGAGAAAACAAGTTCTGGAATTGTTTTAACCTCTGGGGAAAACCTCGGGTGTCCCAAAATCAGGAGACAGTCCCGATGTCAACCTCTAGCGAGACAGTCTGATTCAAAAACCCCTTTGGGGAGACAGTCCTTTCAAATCCTTTGAGTCTATGGGGCCCCCCAGGTCCCCCTTTCCAGTTTATTCCCCTGGGAAATCCTTTTGTCCTTTTCCGGTTCCCTTTTCCAGTGATCCTGTAATCTTTTCTCCAGGTCTTACCAGTGATCCTGTACACTATGTCTCCAGGTCTTACCAGTGATCCTGTAGTCTATGTCTCCAGGTCTTACCAGTGATCCTGTACTGAATGTCTCCAGGTCTTACCAGTGATCCTGTACTCTATGTCTCCAGGTCTTACCAGTGATCCTGTACTCTATGTCTCCAGGTCTTACCAGTGATCCTGTACTCATGTCTCCAGCGGGACCAGTGTCTGTGTCAGTAGCCCTGACAACCCACAGCTCCACGGGGCTCTGGCTCTCAGGGACCTCCAGGCCGTACCAGGGCCTAGCGAACACCGGCACGTTGTCGTTCTCGTCCTGCACCAAAACACGCACCACCACCTTGGCGAAGTTGGGAGGCAGGCCCCCGTCCCTGGCATACACTGGTGGGGGGATGGATAGAGAGTGTGAAAGGACTGAACTGCAAATTCCCCGTCAGTTTATTGCTGATGTGTTATAATGAAGGACCGGCTGATGAGGCTTCAGTAAAACAAACAAAAGCATGTGGTAATTTAGCAAACACTCTTATCCAGAGCGACTTACAGTAGTGGAGTGCATACATTTTTCATACTTGTCCCTTGTGGGAGTTGAACCCACAAACCTGGCGTTGCAAGTGCCATGCTCTACCAACTGTGCCACACAGGACTTTCTGAGACTATGCACGCAAAGGAATGAACCCTTACACATTCTTTGAATCTTTTGAACGCTGAACTGTTAGTGTGTAGTCGTCCTGAACTGGTAGAGGGAGTACTCCTACCTGTTAGTGTGTAGTGGTCCTGGGTCTCTCTGTCCAGGGTCTTGGTGGTGGTGATGACTCCTGTCACAGGGTTGATGGTGAACCCTTCCTCTGTTACTCCTCCGTATGTCACCTGACCATTAGAACCTAGAGAGAGAAATGGACAGGGAGAAAAACATCAACAACAAAAGTCAATATTCCATCTCATCTGGGCTATTCTCCTAAATCTCCTCTCCGTCATCTGCAAAAGACCTGGAATCGTATCACAGGTAAAAAACCATTGCAAAGGGCTATTATGAATTTGCTGTTATCTATGCTGTTCTGTCAAGTCATTTCAGATCAAGGAAAGGAGATGATGAGGGAGCCATTGAAGGCCATTGAGATGTGGCAAATGAACTCACACAGCTGAGAGGAATAAACACTAGATTATAACTCTGTGTTACTGCTCTGACACGTGACCAAAATCTCTCACACTAGTTTATAACACTGACCCACTCTTATCACAGTTATTGAACACGGACCAAATCTCTTCATCGAGCTTATAAAACTGACACATCTCTTCTCACAGTTTTGAACACCCCAACATCTCTTCACAGTAGCTTTTGGACACTGATCATCCTTCTCATTATTTTATTGAACAAGCCCCACATTTTCATCAGAGCTTTTTAAAACACTGACCAATCTTTATGACAGCTTTTTGAACACGGGACCCCCTCTCTTCTCGTAGCTTTTTGAAAACTGACATCATCTCTATCAGTATTTTTATTGAACATGACCTATCTCTCAAGTAGGTTATTGAACACTGCCCACATCTCTTCATCATAGTTTTAAAACACTGACCTCATCTTATCAGTGTTTATGAACACTGACCAATCTCTTCTCACTAGTTATTAAACCCCTGACCACATCTCTTATCATAGTTTATTGAAACTGACCACACTTTTCATCACTCTTATTGAACACTGACCACACTTTTAATCGTAGCTTTTTAAAACACTGCCCACATTCTTCATCAGTACTAAAACAACCACATTTTCTCATAGTTTTGAACATCCCAAATTTCCTTATCAGTAGCTTTTTTGAACACGACCAAAATCTCTTCATCAGTAGTTATTAAAACATGACCAACCTTCATCAGTGTTTATTAAAACATGACCAATCTCTTCATCACTAGTTATTAACTGACCACTCTCTTCTCAAAAGCTATTTAAAAACACTGCCCACATCTCTTCATCAGTAGCTTATTAAAACACTGACCAATCTTTTCATCAGAGCTTATTGAAACACGACCTAATTCTTCACAGATTTTTGAACAGACCAAAATTTATCAGGATTGAACACTGACCACATCCTTCATCATAGCTTATAAAACATGCCCCACATTTTTCATCACTAGCTTATTGAACATACCACATCTCTTATCGTATTTTATTGAACACTGCCCAATCTCTTCATCACTAGTTATTGAACACTGACCACTTCTTCTCACAGCTTATTAAAAACACGACCCTTTCTTTATCAGTAGCATTGAACCTGACCAATCTTTTCACATAGCTATTGAACATAAAACCAATCTTTATCATAGTTATTGAACATAAACCCCCAGTTTTACTAATTATTGAACCTGCCCACTTTCTTTTATCCCTATCTTATTGAACATAAACCACATCTCTTCATCATGCTATTGAACAGCCCACATCTCTTCTCACAGCTTATTGAACACGACCACATTCTCATCAGAGCTTATTAAAACCTGCCCACATTCTTCTCAGAGTTTTATTGAAAAATACTTCTCTTTCAGAGTTATTAACACGCCACATCTCTTCATCTTTGCTTTTTGAACATGCCCAAATCTTTCACACAGTTATTGAACACTGACCAAAATCTTACCTAGTTTGAACAGACCACTCCTTATCAGTAGCTTTTTTTGAACACTGACCACATCTTTCCATGTATTAAAACCGGGCCCCACATTCTTCATCACTAGTTTTTGAACACGCCACATTTTTCATCAGAGCTTTTTGAAAAATGCCCACATTTTTTTTCACCTACTTTTTGAACATGACAATTCTTAATCACTAGTTATTGAACACGACCACATCTTTCATCACATTTTTTGAAAATGACCCATCTTTCATCATATTTTTATGAACACTGCCCAATCTCTTATCAGTAGTTTTTGAAACCACCACCTCTTATCACTGCTTTTTAAACACGCCCCACTCTTACACTAGTTTTTGAACACGCCAACTTTATCAGTAGTTTTTGAACATGCCCCCCCCCCTTTTTTATGGGCTTTTTGAAACTACCACATCTCTTAATCAGTAGTTTTTAAAAACCTGACCACATCTCTCATCCATCTTGAAACATGCCCAACATCTCTTACAGTAGCTATTGAACCTGCCCACACTCTTAAATAATAAAATATGAAATTGCAGACGCTTTATCCAAAGCGACTTACAGTCATGGGCATACACTTTTTATTGGGAGGGTGACCCCGGGGCGACCACCCCTTTAGGTTAAAAGGGCCCCGTGCTCTCCCAGCTGGTACAGAGGCCAATCCTTCATCAGGTTTATTGAAAAAGACCAATCTTTCATCTTAGCTTATTGAACATGACCACACCCTTTCATCAGTAGTTTTTGAACCTGACCACATCTCTTCATCAGTTTTATTGAACACTGACCTCATCTTTATACAACTTTTGAACATGACCAATTTCTTCTAGTATTTTTAAAACACTGACCACATCCTTCATCACAGCTTTTTGAACACTGACAATTCTTATCAGTAGCATTGAACACTGACCACTTTCCTTCATCATTCTTTGAACCTGCCCAATTCTTATCAGTAGCTATTAAAACACGACCACTCTCTTATCAGTAGAAAGAACACTGACCACTTTCCTTCATCAGTAGCTTATTGCCCCTGCAATTTTATCAGTAGCTTATTGAACACTGACCACACCTTCATCGTAGTTACTAAACTGACCACATTTTCACTTTAGCTTTTTGAACACGACCCAATCTTCATCTGGGGTTATGAACATTTCCCACTTCTTATCCTAGTTTTGAACACTGCCCAATCTCTTCATCAGTGTTATTGAACACGACCACATCTCTTCATCAGTGTTATTGAACAGCCCACATTTTTTCATCACAGCTTTTTGAACACGACCCAATCTTTCATCAGAGCTTATGAACACTGACCACATTTCATCAATTTTTTGAACAGACCACATCTTTATCACTGCTTATTGAAACTGCCCACATCTTTTATCAGAGTTTATTAAACATGCCCACATCCCCACACAGTATTGAAATGCCACATCTTTTCATCAGTAGCTTTTTGAACATGCCCACACTTTTCATCCCTAGTTTTATGAACACGCCACATTTTTCATCACATCTTTTGAGCACTGACCAAATCTTTATCAGAGCTTTTTGAACATGACCACATCTTTTATCAGTAGCTACGAACACTGACCACACCTTCATCGGGGAGCTATTAAAACACTGACCACATTCCATCGGCTTTTTTGAACACTCCCAATTCTTATCATAGCTTATTGAACACTGACCACATCTCTTCATCAGTAGCTTATTGAACACTGACCACATCTCTTCATCAGTAGCTTATTGAACACTGACCACATCTCTTCATCAGTAGCTTATTGAACACTGACCACATCTCTTCATCAGTAGCTTATTGAACACTGAACACATCTCTTCATCAGTAGCTTATTGAACACTGACCATATCTCTTCATCAGTAGCTTATGGAACACTGACCACATCTCTTCTCAGTAGCTTATTGAACACTGACCACATCTCTCATCAGTAGCTACTGAACACTGACCACATCTCTTCATCACTAGCTTATTGAAAAACGGGACCACATCTCTTCATCAGTAGCTTATTGAACACTGACCACATCTCTTCATCACTAGTTATTGAAACTGACCACATCTCTTCATCAGTAGCTTATTAAAACACTGACCACATCCTTCATCAGTAGCTTATTGAACACTGACCACATCTCTTCATCAGTAGCTTATTGAACACTGCCCAAACATCTCTTCATCAGTAGCTTATTGAACCACTGACCACATTCTCATCCCCAAGATTATTTAACACTGTGGTTGGTGGGAGAATGACTTGGCAATTACAACCCTCTATATCTCTCTTTCCCCCCCTCCATTGTTCAGTTCCTCTCTACCAATCTCTTTCCCTCACCCAAACTAACCCCCCCCCTCCTTCCTTCTCTCATAGTTCTCCTCATTCCATTCCAAATTCTATATCAATATAGAGTGGGAAAGCAGCCGTGCTTTTGGACAATTAATAGACACTGCAGCAAATAAAACAGAATAAAAACATATGTCTTGTCCGAGTCTATGCAGATCCGGTGCACCATAGCCAATCAGAGCTACTGTAGGCCTATATGCAAATAAGCCATTTGCCACATGGGCCTGCCATCATTCACTTTGAACTGGACTGTGTGTTTACAGGCAGTTGCAACAGCGCAACTTTAGATCATTAGAACACATTCACCAAAAGCCACAAACTACACCTTGAACGGATTTCTGCATAAATATCACGGGAGTCCTCTTACATTTAGGGAACTTCACAGACCTATGACACCTGCATCTCCAGCTGTAGCCGCCGAAAAACAATATGAGGAGAAAAGCTGGTCACTCGCCCACTCCTCCAATGACATCACATCCTCCCAGCTGCTAGCTACCTAGCTAGCTAATGTTAGGCTCCGTTTTTTAGCTTGCTAAATAAATAGCTAGCTACATAAATAGATACGTTAGCCCTGGGGTGTCTAACTCAATCAACGCACGGACCATATTGAACGAACACAACGAAAAAAAGTATTTAATAATTCCCCCCCAAAATTGTGCACTGCATGGATCCCCGGTGCATTTGAATGCAGCATTGCGTATGGTGTACTCTAAGGGTATTGTATTGAGTAGCCAGCCTTGGCTATTGCTCAAATTTTGCGTAATAGGTTTACTGTTCCTCCTTTTTTTTGCAGGCTTTTTTGTTGCGGTTTTATTTTTTGGGTTTATCCATTGTCAAGTTTTTTAAAAACCAAGCCAGACTAAAACGTTTAGCACCCTAGCTGGGACC
>LR778279.1:48387337-48429360 GCA_902810595.1 Coregonus sp. 'balchen' | reverse complement strand
GGTTTTCCCCATGGGAAAAATGCTTGCTTACGAGCCCTTAACCTACAATGCAGTTCAAGAAATAGAGTTAAGAAAATATTTACTAAATAATCTAAAGTAGAAACTAAAAAAGTAACAATAAAATAACAATAATGAGGCTATATATACAGGGGGTACTGGTACTGAGTCAATGTGCGGGGGTACAGGTTAGTCCAGGTAATAATGAGGCTATATATACAGGGGGTACTGGTACTGAGTCAATGTGCGGGGTACAGGTTAGTCCAGGTAATAATGAGGCTATATATACAGGGGGTACTGGTACTGAGTCAATGTGCGGGGGTACAGGTTAGTTGAGGTAATTGAGGGAAGAGAAGGCCGTATCTCAGACTGCCCATCTAAATATTTTATTTTTATTGGCCAGTCTGAGATAAGGCTTTTTCTTTGCAACTCTGCCTAGAAGGTCAGCATCCCGGAGTGGTCTCTTCACTGTTGACGTTGAGACTGGTGTTTTGCGGGTACTATTTAATGAAGCTGCCAGTTGAGGACCTGTGAGGCGTCTTTTTCTCAAACTAGACACTCTAATGTATTTGTCCTCTTGCTCAGTTGTGCACCGGGGCCTCCCACTCCTCTTTCTATTCTGGTTAGAGCCAGTTTGCGCTGTTCTGTGAAAGGAGTAGTACACAGCGTTGTACGAGATCTTCAGTTTCTTGGCAATTTCTCGCATGGAATAGCCTTAATTTCTCAGAACAAGAATAGACTGATGAGTTTCAGAAGAAAGTTATTTGTTTCTGGCCATTTTGAGCCTGTAATCCACAATTGCTGATGCTCCAGATACTCAACTAGTCTCAAGAAGGACAGTTTTCAGCTGTGCTAACATAATTGCAAAATGATTTTCTAATGATCAATTAGCCTTTTAAAATGATCAACTTGGATTAGCAACATGCCATTGGAACACAGGACTGATGGTTGCTGATAATGGGCCTCTTTATGCCTATGTAGATATTCCATTAAAAATCTGCCTTTCCAGCTACAATAGCCATTTACAACATTAACAATGTCTACGCTGTATTTCTGATTAATTTGATGTTATTTTAATGGATAAAATAAATTGCTTTTATTTCGAAAACTAGGACATTTCTATGTGACCCCAAACTTTTGAATGGTAGTGTACATGTAGGTAGGGGTAAAGTGACTATGCATAGATAATAACCAGCGAGTATCAGCAGCGTAAAAAAATAGTAAATAGTCCGGGTAGCAGTTTGATCAACTGTTCAGCAGTCTTATGGCTTGGGGGTAGAAGCTGTTAAGGAGCCTTTTGGACCTAGACTTAGCACTCTGGTACCGCTTGCCGTGAAGAGAGAACAGTGTATGACTTGGGTGGCTGGAGTCTTTGACAATTTTTAGGGCCTTCCTCTGACACCGCCTGGTATAGAGGTCTTGGATGGCAGGAAGCTTGGCCCCAGTGATGTACTATCATGGTCCAAACGCACTATCCTCTGTAGCGCCTTGCGGTCGGATGCCAAGCAGTTTCCATACCAGGCAGTGATGCAACCAGTCAGGATGCTCTCGATGGTGTAGCTGTATAACATTTTGAGGATCTGAGGACCCATGCCAAATATTTTCAATAGGTGTTGTCGTGCCCTCTTCACGACTGTCTTGGTGTGTTTGGATCATGATAGTTTGTTAGTGATGTGGGCACCAAGGAACCTGAAGCTATCGACCCGCTCCACTACAGCCCCGTCGATGTGAATGGGGGTGTGCTCGGCCCTCCTTTTCCTGTAGTCCACGATCAGCTCTTTTATCTTGCTCACATTGAGGGAGAGGTTGTTGTCCTGGCAACCACACTGCCAGGTCAATGACCTCCTCCCTATAGGCTGTCTCATCGTTGTTGGTGATCAGGCCTACCACCGTTGTGTCGTTGGCAAACTTAATGATGGTGTTGGAGTCATGTTTGGCCACGCAGTTGTGGGTGAACAGGGAGTACAGGATGGGACTAAGCAATGCACCCCTGATGGGCCCCCGTGTTGAGGATCAGCGTGGCAGATGTGTTGTTGCCTACCCTTACCACCTGGGGGGCGGCTCGTCAGGAAGTCCAGGATCCAGTTGCAGAGGGAGGTGTTTAGTCCCAGGGTCCGTAGCTTAGTGATGAGCTTTCAGGGCACTATGGTGTTGAACGCTGATCTGTAGTCAACGAACAGCATTCTCACATAGGTGTTCTTTTTGTCCAAGTGGGAAAGGGCAGTGTGGAGTGCAATTGAGATTGCATCATCTGTGGATCTGTTGAGGCAGTATGCGAATTGGATTGGGTCTAGTATTTCCGGGATGATGGTGTTGATGTGAGCCATCCCCAGTCTTTCAAAGCTCTTCATGTAGGTATTACATACTCGGTCAGGGAGACGTTGAAAACGTAAGTACACATCCTGGTAATTCATCTGGCCCCATGGCCTTGTGAATGTTGACTTGTTTAAAGGTCTTACTCACATCGGCTAGGGAGAGCATGATCACACAGTCGTCTGAACCGCTGATGCTCTCTCGCATGCTTCAGTCCTGCCTCGAAACGAGCATAGAAGGCATTTAGCTCGTCTAGTAGGCTCGCTTCACTGGACAGCTTGCGGTTAGGTTTCCCTTTGTAATCCGTAATAGTTTTCAAGCCCTGCCACAGCCGATGTGCATCAGAGCCGGTGAAGTAGGATTCAATCTTAGTCCTGTATTGACGCTTTGCCTGTTTCATGGTTTGTTTGAGGGCATAGCGGGATTTCTTATAAGCGTCCAGATTAGTGTCTCGCTCCTTGAAAATGGTAGCTCTAGCCTTTAGCTCAGTGTGGATGTTGCCTGTAATCCATGGCTTCTGGTTGGGGTATGTACGTACGGTCACTGTGGGGACGACGTCATCGATGCACTTATTGATGAAGCCAGTGACTGATGTGGTGTACTCCTCAATGCCATCGGAAGAATCCTGGAACATATTCCAGTCTGTGCTGGCAAAACAGTCCTGTAGCTTAACATCTCCGTCATCTGACCACTTCCGTATTGAGCGAGTCACTGGTACTTCCTGCTTAAGTTTTTGCATGTAAGCAGGAATCAGGAGGCTAGAATTATGGTCAGATTTGCCAAATCGAGGATGAGGGAGTGTCAGAGTGGTGTGTGTAGATGAGGAAGGAATCAAGCGCAGGAAACCAGGAGGACTTTCACAGAACTTTAGTCAAGTCTGACAACAAGAATAAACGTCAACCCAACCGGGTGGCGCAAACAGATTACGCACGAAACACTGTGCGGAGAAAACAAGAAAAAGCGCACGCAGTGCGAACTCTCGTAACACATACGAGCGACTCAAAATATCGAGCAACAGCTGACAACAAGACAATCACGCATAACACCTGACCCAAACACACGAACTAAATAAGGGAAACAATTAAGACACAAATAAGGGACAGGTGTTATGAAACAGACAAAACCAAAAGAACATGAAACATAGAACGGTGGCAGCTAGTACTCCGGAGACGACGACCGCCGAAGCCTGCCCGAACAAGGAAGAGGAGCAGCCTCGGCCGAAACCGTGACAGTACCCCCCCCTTGACGCGCGGCTCCAGCCGTGCGCCGACCCGGAGCTCGGGGACGACCCGGACGACGCGGAGCAGGGCGCGCAGGATGACCCCGATGGAAATCGGTCAGTAGGGACTGGTCTAAGACGTCCCTCCTTGGCACCCAGCACCGCTCCTCCGGGCCGTACCCCTCCCACTCCACGAGATATTGAAGACCCCCCATCCGGCGTCTAGAATCCAGGATGGACCTCACGGTGTACGCCGGAGCCCCCTCGATGTCCAACGGGGGCGGAGGAGTCTCCTCAATCTCAAAGTCCTGGAGTGGACCAGCTACCACCGGCCTGAGGAGAGACACATGGAACGAGGGGTTAATATTTTTGTAATCAACAGGTAGTTCTAACCTATAACTCACCTCGTTCAATCTCCTCAGGACTTTAAATGGCCCCACAAACCGCCGACCCAGCTTCCGGCAGGGCAGGCGGAGGGGCAGGTTTCTGGTTGAGAGCCAGACTCGATCTCCAGGTGCGTACACTGGCCCCTCACTGCGGTGTAGGTCGGCGCTCGTCTTCTGTCGACGTATGGCACGCTGCAGATGGACGTGTGCAGCGTCCCACGTCTCCTCCGAGCGCCGCACCCACTCATCCACAGCGGGGGCCTCGATCTGGCTCTCATGCCATGGTGCCAGAACCGGCTGGTACCCTAATACACACTGAAAAGGGGTTAGTTGGGTGGAGGAGTGGCGAAGAGAGTTCTGTGCCATCTCGGCCCAGGGCACATATCTCGCCCACTCCTCCGGCCGGCCCTGACAGTATGACCTCAGAAACCTACCCACATCCTGGTTGACACGTTCAACCTGCCCATTACTCTCCGGGTGGTACACCCGAGGTAAGGCTTACCGAAACCCCCAACCGTTCCATAAATGCTCTCCACACCCTAGAGGTGAACTGGGGGCCTCGGTCAGACACTATATCCTCGGGTACCCCGTAATGCCGGAAGACATGGGTGAACAGAGCCTCAGCGGTCTGTAGGGCAGTGGGTAGACCCGGCATGGGAAGGAGACGACAGGCCTTAGAGAACCGATCCACAACGACCAGGATGGTAGTATTCCCCTGTGAGGGGGGGAGGTCGGTAACAAAATCCACCGAGAGGTGGGACCAGGGTCGTTGTGGAATAGGCAGGGGTTGTAACTTACCCCTGGGCAAATGTCTGGGCGCCTTACACTGGGCACACACCGAACAGGAGGAGACATAAATCCTCACATCCCTAGCTAACGTTGGCCACCAGTACTTTGTGCTAAGGCAGTGCACTGTCCGGCCGATACCCGGATGGCCAGAGGAGGGGGACGTATGAGCCCAACAAATGAGGCGATCGCGTACCTCGAGCGGAACGTACGTCCGACCCACAGGACACTGTGGAGGACTCGGGTCGGTGCGTAACGCCCGCTCGATCTCACCATCAACCTCCCACACCACCGGAGCAACCAGACAAGACTCCGGTAGTATGGGCGTGGACTCAACTGACCTCTCCTCTGCGTCATACCGCCGAGACAGAGCATCTGCCCTCCCGTTCTGGGACCCAGGGATGTATGTGATCTTAAACACAAACCGGGCTAGGAACATAGTCCAACGAGCCTGGCGAGGATTCAGTCTCCTAGCTGCCCGGATGTACTCCAGGTTACGATGGTCAGTTAGAATGAGGAAAGGGTGTTGAGCCCCCTCGAGCCAATGCCGCCACACCTTTAGGGCCTGTACCACGGCTAACAGCTCCCTGTCTCCTACGTCATAATTCCGCTCCGCCGGACTGAGCTTCTTAGAGTAGAACGCACAGGGACGGAGTTTAGGTGGAGTGCCAGAACGCTGGGAAAGAACGGCCCCTATCCCGGCCTCTGACGCGTCCACCTCTACTTGGAACGGTAAAGAAGGATCCGGATGCGCCAACACCGGCGCCGAGGTAAACAGGTCCTTTAGTCTCCCAAATGCCCTGTCCGCCTCAGCTGACCACCGCAAGCGCACCGGACCCCCCTTTAACAGAGACGTTATGGGAGCTGCCACCTGTCCAAAACCCCGGATAAACCTCCGGTAATAATTCGCAAAACCCAAGAACCGTTGCACCTCCTTCACAGTGGTTGGGGTCTGCCAATTACGCACAGCTGACGCCCGGTCTACCTCCATCTTCACCCCTGACGCAGACAACTGGTAACCCAGAAAGGAGACCGACTTCTGGAAAAACAGACATTTCTCTGCCTTGACATATAGGTCATGCTCCAACAGCCTCCTCAATACTCGGCGCACCAGGGCTACATGCTCAGCACGGGTAGGACTATACACCAGAATGTCGTCGATGTACACAACTACTCCCTGTCCCTGCATGTCCCGGAAAATCTCATCGACGAAGGATTGGAAGACTGAGGGAGCATTCATCAACCCATATGGCATGACTAGATACTCGTAGTGTCCGGAAGTCGTGCTAAACGCTGTCTTCCATTCATCGCCCTCTCGAATGCGTACCAAGTTATATGCGCTCCTAAGATCCAATTTTGTAAAGAACTGCGCACCGTGCAGTGACTCCGTCATAGTCGCAATCAGAGGAAGTGGATAGCTGTACTTCACTGTGATCTGATTGAGACCGCGGTAATCAATACACGGGCGCAGACCTCCATCCTTTTTCTTTACAAAAAAGAAACTTGAGGAAGCGGGTGAAACGGAGGGCCGTATGTATCCCTGTCTCAGAGACTCAGAGATGTATGTCTCCATAGCCTTTCTCTCCTCTTGAGACAAGGGATACACATGGCTCCGCGGGAGAGCTGCTCCTGACTGGAGATCTATCGCACAATCCCCCCGTCTATGAGGCGGCAGCTGCGCCGCCCTAGTCTTACTGAACGCCAGTGCCAAATCCTCATACTCGGGGGGAATCTGCAGTGCTGGCATTAGATTCGGACTCTCCACCGAGGTCGCCCCTATGGAAACACCCAGACACCGCCCCTCACATTGAGCAGACCACCCTTTAAGAGCTTTCTCTCGCCACCTAATAATAGGGTCATGAGTCATCAACCAGGGAAGACCCAGCACTACCGGATACGCAGGAGAGTCAATCAGATAGAGCTGAATTCTCTCCTCATGACCCTCCTGCGCCGTCATCTGAATGGGTGCTGTGACTTCCCTAATCAACCCAGACCCTAACGGACGGCTATCTAGGGCATGGACGGGGAAAGGTTTATCCACTGGAAGGAGGGGAATCCCTAACTCTATACAGAACTGGCGATCTACAAAATTCCCAGCTGCGCCTGAATCTACCAGCGCCTTATGCTGGGAACGAGGTGCAACCTGTGGGAAACAAACAGGCAAGGTTAGTTGCACGACAGAAAGCTCTGGGTAAGCAGGGCGCCTACTGACCTGGGGGGACCCCCCAATGCGTGACCTGCCATCTCCCTCACTGGAGGACCCGCCCCAACACCTAGCCGCGGTGTGTCCTCCACGACCACAGTTGGTGCAAGGGCCGGGTCCCCTCGGGCTCCTCCTCCTCCGTTCCCTAGCGCCAGCACCTCCGAGCTCCATAGGGCTCGGCTCGGAGGTGCTGGAGAGTGGAATGGGCGAACCCCCCCCTCCGGGACGCCCACGGGTGGCGAGCAGGGTATCCAGCCGGATGGCCATGTCGACCAGCTGGTCGAACGTCAACGACGTGTCCCTGCACGCCAACTCTCGCTGGACGTCCTCCCGGAGGCTGCAGCGGAAATGGTCGATAAGGGCCCGCTCATTCCACCCTGCATCAGCCGCTAGGGTCCGGAACTCTAAGGCAAAGTCCTGGGCGCTCCTCATCCCCTGTCGGAGGTAGAACAGACGTTCCCCCGCCGCCTTCCCTTCCGGTGGATGGTCGAACACAGCACGGAAGCGGCGGGGAGAACTCTGCATAGTTCGTAGTAGCGGCGTCCATTCTCCTCCACTCGGCGTTGGCCCACTCCAACGCCTTGCCGGTGAGACAGGAGATGAGGGCTGAGACGCTCTCGTGTCCCGAGGGCGCCGGGTGTACGGTGGCGAGGTAGAGCTCCACCTGCAGCAGGAATCCTTGACACCCGGCAGTGGAGCCGTCGTACGCCCTCGGGAGCGAGAGCCGAATCCCACTAGGTTCCGGAGATGAGACAGGGGGGCTGGCCGATGGGGCTGGTTCGGTTCCTGGAGGTGTGGGAACCCCGCTGGTCTCCCATCGGTGCAGAGTATTCATCACCCCCTCCAGGGCATGACAGACCTGGTTGATGCGGTCCTCCTGACCACGAAGACGTTCAGCCATCTCGGCCGTCGGCGCGGTCGCTCCTGCTGATTCCATGGTGCAGATGCGTGATTCTGTCAGAGTGGTGTGTGTAGATGAGGAAGGAATCAAGCGCAGGAAACCAGGAGGACTTTCACAGAACTTTAGTCAAGTCTGACAACAAGAATAAACGTCAACCCAACCGGGTGGCGCAAACAGATTACGCACGAAACACTGTGCGGAGAAAACAAGAAAAAGCGCACGCAGTGCGAACTCTCGTAACACATACGAGCGACTCAAAATATCGAGCAACAGCTGACAACAAGACAATCACGCATAACACCTGACCCAAACACACGAACTAAATAAGGGAAACAATTAAGACACAAATAAGGGACAGGTGTTATGAAACAGACAAAACCAAAAGAACATGAAACATAGAACGGTGGCAGCTAGTACTCCGGAGACGACGACCGCCGAAGCCTGCCCGAACAAGGAAGAGGAGCAGCCTCGGCCGAAACCGTGACAGGGAGAGGTTTGTACGCGTCTCTGTGTGTGGAGTAAAGGTGGTCAATAGTTTTTTTCTCCTCTGGTTGCACATTTAACATGCTGGTAGAAATGAGGTAAAACGGATTTGAGTTTTCCTGCATTAATGTCCCCGGCCACTAGGAGCGCTGCTTCTGGATGAGCATTTTCTTGTTTGCTTATGGCCTTATACAGCTCGTTGAGTGCGGTCTTAGTGCCAGTGTCGGTTTGACGTTGTAAATAGACAGCTACGAAAAATATAGATGAAAACTCTCTTGGTTAATAGTGCAGTCTACAGCTTATCATGAGATACTCTACCTCAGGCGAGCAAAACCTAGAGACGTCCTTAATATTAGAGATTGCGCACCAGCTGTTATTGACAAATAGACACAGACCACCACCCCTCATCTTACCGGAGGCAGCTGTTTCTGTCTTGCCGATTCATGGAAAACCCAGCCAACTGTATATTATCCATGTCGTCGTTCAGCCATGACTCGGTGAAACATAAGATATTACAGTTTTTAATGTCCCGTTGGAAGGATAGTCTTGAACGGAGCTCATCCAGTTTATTCTCCAGTGATTGCACTTTGGCCAATAGGACGGATGGTAGAGGCAGGTTACTCTCACAAGGCATCCGGATCTGCGCACCAATGTATCGGCGTCTCCTCTTCATGAGAATGACAGGGATTTGGGCCTGGTCCGGGGAGCAACAGTAAATCCTTTGTGTCAGACTCATTAAATAAAAAATCTGTGTCCAGTTCGAGCTGAATAATCGCTGTTCTGATATCCAGAAGCTCTTTTCGGTCATAAGAGACGGTGGCAGAAACATTATGTACAGAATAAGTTACAAACAATGCGAAAGAACACACAAAATAGCTCAATTGGTTAGGAGCCCGTGAAACGGCATCCATCCCCTCCGGCGCCATTCTGCCATCCGTGAGGCACCGGCGACAGCAGCGGAGCAACCCGCGGTGCAGCAGCAGTAGGAGGACACCACAGACCAAAACACGAAGTGTGACGTTTGGAGCAACTTTGGGAATCTGAAGTCAGATTGATCAAACCGTGAGATCTTATTGGATTTAAGACAATCAGACACACACAGACACACACACACACACACACATGTCTGCAGATGTGGGAAATAATTCACAGTAAGCACAAATGCATGATAGAGAAACCCAAGCTGTACCCGCATTGAGTTCCGTGTGTGTCTCTCTATCTGTGTGTGTGTGTGTGTGTGTGTGTGTGTGTGTGTGTTTCTGTAACTAAACCTGAACCCGCTACATTGAGTTCCTATAATGAAATGGAATTTCACCTCTTCCTCTCACCTTATCAATCTTACTCCAACCTCCAATGGGTTGGTGTTTTTTTCTCCTTCTTTCTCTAGTTCTCTCGTTTCCTTGCTCACGGCTGTGTGTGTGTGTGTGTGTGTGTGTGTGTGTGTGTGTGTGTGTGTGTTCTAAAGTTCTAAAGAGTAACATTCCACGGAATCCTATGTGAACCTCAAACCCCCTCAAACCCCCCTCAAACCCCCTCAAACCCCCCTCAAACCCCCTCAAACCCCCTACTGTCACAACCCTGGGAACTAGCCTGGGGGCAAGGAGGGGTGAGAGAGAGGGGGGAGGGAGGGATGGGAGAGAAAGAGGAGTGAAAGGTGAGAGATTGAAGGAGGGAGATGGGAGAGTGTAGAGTGAGGAGGGAGAGGCGGAGAGAGAGGCGTAAGGGGGGGGGGGGGTTGTGAGGAGAGAGAGGCGGAGAGAGAGGCGTAAGGGAGGGGGTTGTGAGGAGGGAGAGGCGGAGAGAGAGGCGTAAGGGAGGGGGTTGTGAGGAGAGAGAGGCGGAGACCACCTAAAAGGAAGCGATTCCCAAACCTTCCATAACAAAGCCATCACCTACAGAGAGATGAACCTGGAGAAGAGACCCCTAAGCAAGCTGGTCCTGGGGCTCTGCTCACAAACACAAACAGACCCCACAGAGACCGAGGACAGCAACACAATTAGACTCAACCAAATCACGAGAAAACAAACAAATAATTACTTGACACATTGGAAAGAATTGACGAAAATACAGAAAAAATTAAAATACTTGAAAACAGAGAAAACTAGAATGCCGTAGGCAGACCTGACTCTCAAGAGAAGACAGGCTATGTGCCCACTGCCCACAAAATGAGGTGGAAACTGAGCTGCACTTCCTAACCTCCTGCCAAATGTATGACCATAATAGAGACACAGATTTCCCTCAGATTACACCCTCAAGGTTCTTTGCCTTTACTAGGTATATACTGTATAGCCATAATATGACATTTGAAATATCTCAATGACTTTGGAACTTTTGTGAGTGTAATGTTAACTGTCAATTTTTTTTATGTTTATTTCACTATAGTATGTTTCCCATGCCAATAAAGCCCCTTAAATTGAAATTGAATTGAGAGAGAGAGAGAGAGGGAGTGAGAGAGAGAGAGAGAGAGAGAGAGAGAGAGAGAGAGAGAGAGAGAGAGAGAGAGAGAGAGAGAGGAGAGAGAGAGAGAGACGAGAGAGAGAGAGAGAGAGAGTAGAGAGAGAGGAGAGTGGAGAGTGGAGAGGGAGGGAGGAGGGAGTGAGATAGAGAGAGGGGAGTGAGAGAGGGAGTGAGAGAGAGAGAAGAGAGAGGGAGTGAGACGAGAGCCAGAGAGAGAGAGAGAGAGATTTGGTGGTCATAGCATGAGAAAAAGGTTATGGGAGCTGGTGAGAGTAGAATTGATGGGGTGATGTGTGTGGGTGGTGCATGCTTGTGTGTGTGTGTGTTTTTGTGTGTGTGTGTGTGTGTGTGTGTGTGTGTGTGTGTGTGTGGGGTGGTGAGAGTGGGAGTGCCTGTTTCCAAAGGTAATGGATGGTTCTAGTTTCCTGGACTTGACTACAGCCCTGTGAGGTTACATTAGGAGTTTAGGAAAACTTCAGGGTGACAGCGTCAGATATCCAATAACACAAGGACCTGAACCCCTGAACACTGCTATCCATCTCCATCTCTCACACACCATTAGGTCTGATATCTAAATGAAGCGTTCTGTGTTTGTTCACAATTACAGGGGAAAATCCCATAAAGCGAGACGCTTGTCCCGATGAAATCAAACCCAAGTCCCCCTAAACCCAATTTGCTTGACTGCTTAGCTTTTAGAAAAACCTAATGACCTAATGAAGGGTAAGAGATATAAAAAAACAATCGGTAAGGTTTTCAAGAACCTGCAACTGAGCTGTACTGGAGCTGCACTGGAGCTATGTAGCTGCACTGGAGCTATGTAGCTGTCATCATGAAGTGATTTGAGAGACTAGTCAAGGATCATATCACCTCTACCTTACCTGTCACCCTAGACCCACTTCAATTTGCTTAGCGCCCCAATAGATCCACAGACGATGCAATCGCCATCACACTGCACACTGCACCTATCCCATCTGGACAAGAGGAATACCTATGTAAGAATGCTGTTCATTGACTACAGCTCAGCGTTCCACACCGTAGTACCCTCCAAGCTCATCATTAAGCTCGAGGCCCTGGGTCTGAACCCAGCCCTGTGCAACAGGGTCCTGGACTTCCTGACGGGCCGCCCCCCAGGTGGTGAAGGTAGGAAACAACATCTCCACTCCGCTGATCCTCAACACTGGGGCCCCACAGGGGTGCGTGCTCAGCCCCCTCCTGTACTCCCTGTTCACCCATGACTGCGTGGCCAAGCACGCCTCCAACTCAGTCATCAAGTTTGCAGACGACACAACAGTAGTAGGCTTGATTACCAACAATGACAAGACCGCCTACAGGTAGGAGGTGAGGGCTCTGGGAGTGTGGTGGCAGGAAAATAACCTCTCACTCAACGTCAACAAAATTTACTGTATCTGTACTGTATTTATACTGTAGTCTATACTGTAGGTTTATAGCAGCCTTCAACCCCCATGTGACATTTAGCATCAAATAAACCTCAGAGGACGGATAAATCAGAGATGGACCAATCCAAAGAGTCTCAGCCAAATCCACCAGGAAAATCACGGCTTGGGTAATGGGGGTCTCTCTCTCTCTCTCTCTCGCTCTCTCGCTCTCTCGCTCTCTCGCTTTGTCTCTGTCTCTCGCTCTGTCTCTGTCTCTCGCTCTGTCTCTGTCTCTCGCTCTGTCTCTGTCTCTCGCTCTGTCTCTGTCTCTGTCTCTGTCTCTGTCTCTATCGCTCTCGCTCTCGCTCTCTCAACAGAGGATTTCTATTAGCAGATATTGTGGTTTCCGTGGTATCAGCGGTAGTTCTACAGTTCTACAAGCCAAACCACTGTGTTCTTTTCTCCCTCAATTCTTTACAGGCACAGAGAAGGACACTCTGGGAGATATTTGGGGTCCTGAGGCGGAGCTGTTTAATCAGAAGCAGGAGAAGCTACAGTTTGTGTCTAAAATTGAACCCTATTCCCTATTGAGTGCACCACTTTGACCAGAACTCTATGGGCTTTATTCAAAAGTACTGTATTTTATAGGGAATATGGGCCATTTGGGATGAAGAATATGACTCAGACATTACTACCGCAGCTGCTCTGATTCAGCTGTTTGAATGTTACGCGTAAGGGCAAATTAATTTACCAAAATAGAAATGATTCATAACGTCATTGAAGTTTTTTTCTAATATAATACTATTTAATTCCCCACAGGGGAATACCATAAAAACCAGGATTCATAGCAGTGATATGCACCATGCAGGTTAATCAATGGGAAATCAATTCAGAGAGCGAGAGAGAGAGAGAGAGAGAGAGAGAGAGAGGGGGAGAGGAGAGGGAGACAGAGAGAGAGACAGAGAGGAGATGAAAGTTACTGTAGTTCTCTACATCTATCTGCAAATGCACCACAATACTATACTGTATCTTTATTACCGCGTTAAGACTAGTCCCCCCCCCCCCCACACACACACACACCCTGACAGAAAGAGACCTACATAATCCAGTCCACTCCACTAACACAATAGCTCACGGCTGACAGAGAGACAGACAGAGAGAAAATATCAGGCCAGAACAACAATATAGAACTGTCCTTAAAAGGGAACGTTCACAGAAACACCAAAAACCAACTCTGTCATTCTTTATTCCCTCTCAATCCCTTCTTCAGTCATTACTTACGTACGTCTATAGAGCGTTCCGTAACATATACAGTCCAATATACCATACCACCCAGCTAACACAAAGCTCTGAAAACCATATGTTTCTTAGAGCTTGGTCAAAGTGGGGTTGTCCTATGGTTATTTTGCATACAACCTTCCCACAACTTTTTGTGAATGGTGAAGGATAGTTGCTTGGCTTTGGAACATTCTAAGCACATTTAAGGAACTTGACCAAAAAAAAAAACATTCTTTTCTTGGTATTTCATTACTTTAACAGAACGTTGCCTAAAAGTTCAAACATGGTTATATTTAATTTCTATGTTGGTAATGTTCTAGGAACGTTCTCCAACTGGTTTGACATTGGGAATGTTCTCAAAATACTTCAGAGAGCAGTGTTATTAAAAGTCTTATTCAAACATTCAGTGAAAGGTTCGTTTTCGTTTTCAGAGCGTTAATAAAACCTCTCAGGAAAACGTTCTCAGAACCAGAGTAAAACGTTCTCAGAACCAGAGTAAAACGTTCTCAGAACCAGAGTAAAACGTTCTCAGAACCAGAGTAAAATGTTCTCAGAACCAGAGTAAAACGTTCTCAGAACCAGAGTAAAATGTTCTCAGAACCAGAGTAAAACGTTCTCAGAACCTCCCTGTAACCTAAAAATAAATGTTCCCAGCACAAGCTAAATGTTCACTTCCATTCTCAGAACGTTTTAAAAAACGTTACATTTTACCGGTCAGGAAACATATGGCTTCCGTTCCCACAACAAATAGGAAACCAAAAAACGTACATTCCCATAACTTTCAAGGAACCAAATGTGCTAGCTGGGTACATACCACACCACTTAACAGTAGCCTAAATGTGTATTTGGCAGCCTCCCAAATCACACCCGATTCCCTACATAGCGCACTACTTTTGACCAGAGCACTATGTAGTGTATAGACACTATAGGCAGTATATAGGGAATAGGGTGCCATTTGGGATATAGATCATGTCTCAAACTGCCATGTAGCTCCCTTTAAATCAAAACCTACTTAAATACCTCTTAATCCTCTCCTCTCCTCTCCCTCTCCTCTCCTCTCCTCTCCTCTCCTCTCCTCTCCTCTCCTCTCCTCTCATCTCATCTCATCTCATCTCATCTCATCTCCTCTCCTCTCCTCTCCTCCTTCTACTTCTCTCATCCTCAGGACAGCTTAGATACTCCTCTCAACCAATGAGACGTCCCTGTCCAAGAGGAAATGAAAAGCTTTTTCAACGTTTTTCCCCAAAGCATTACTCATACAGAAAAGCTATTATGTGAATCATAAGAAGAAGACAAAAAAAAGTTACATGAAAGACCACTACTTATTTAGAGAGGAGACCGAGGGAGAGGAGACCCAGGGAGAGGAGACCAAGGGAGAGGAGACCCAGGGAGAGGAGTCCCAGGGAGAGGAGACCCAGGGAGAGGAGACCCAGGGAGAGGAGACCCAGGGAGAGGAGACCCAGGGAGAGGAGACCAAGGGAGAGGAGACCCAGGGAGAGGAGTCCCAGGGAGAGGAGACCCAGGGAGAGGAGACCCAGGGAGAGGAGTCCCAGGGAGAGGAGACCCAGGACCGGAGAGGACCCAGGGAGAGGAGACCCAGGGAGAGGAGACCCAGGTAGAGGAGACCCAGGGAGAGGAGTCCCAGGGAGAGGGGACCCAGGGAGAGGAGACCAAGGGAGAGGAGACCCAGGGAGAGGAGACCCAGGGAGAGGAGACCCAGGTAGAGGAGACCCAGGGAGAGGAGACCCAGGGAGAGGAGACCCAGGGAGAGGAGTCCCAGGGAGAGGGGACCCAGGGAGAGGAGACCCAGGGAGAGGAGTCCCAGGGAGAGGGGAACGAGGTAGAGGAGACCCAGGGAGAGGAGACCGGGGGAGAGGGGACCCAGGGAGAGGAGACCCAGGGAGAGGAGACCCAGGGAGAGGAGACCCAGGTAGAGGAGACCCAGGGAGAGGGGACCCAGGTAGAGGAGACCCAGGGAGAGGAGACCCAGGGAGAGGAGTCCCAGGGAGAGGGAACGAGGTAGAGGAGACCCAGGGAGAGGAGACCGGGGGAGAGGGGACCCAGGGAGAGGAGACCCAGGGAGAGGAGACCCAGGGAGAGGAGACCCAGGGAGAGGAGACCCAGGGAGAGGAGACCCAGGGAGAGGAGACCCAGGGAGAGGAGTCCCAGGGAGAGGAGTCCCAGGGAGAGGAGTCCCAGGGAGAGGAGACCCAGGGAGAGGAGACCCAGGGAGAGGAGACCCAGGGAGAGGAGTCCCAGGGAGAGGGGACCGAGGTAGAGGAGACCCATGGAGAGGAGACCCAGGGAGAGGAGACCCAGGGAGAGGAGACCCAGTGAGAGGTGATCAAGGAAGAGGAGGCCCAGGGAGAGGGAAGTCTGGAAACCACCACTCTGTGAATAAAAACGCTCATTAGTTGAATCATCTTGACATGATCAAGAGATGCTGGAAAATACACACACACTGACAACACACACACAAACACATCTATCTGGTGGGGACATTTGGGGATTTTAGGTCCCCACAAGGATAGAAGAACCAACCCACACACACGCATGCACGCGCACACACACACACACACACACACACTGAAGTGTAACTTTCATTCAACAAGATGGTTATGGACCAGAAGGGAGGGAAACTGACTAATGAAACTGTTAATCTATTATCCCAGCCTTCTAGCTGACTAATGAATACAGTTAATCTACTATCCCAGCCTTCTAGTTGACTAATGAAAACAGTTAATCTACTATCCCAGCCTTCTAGTTGACTAATGAAAACCGTTAATCTACTATCCCAGCCTTCTAGCTGACTAATGAAAACAGTTAATCTACTATCCCAGCCTTCTAGCTGACTAATGAAAACAGTTAATCTACTATCCCAGCCTTCTAGTTGACTAATGGAAACAGTTAATCTACTCTCCCAGCCTTCTAGTTGACTAATGAAAACAGTTAATCTACTATCCCAGGCTTTAGCTAATGAAAACAGAGGATTAGATAAGAGAGGAGATAGTGAGGGGAGGTGAGGAGTAAAACAAATCACATTTTATTTGTCACATCCGCCGAATACAACGGGTGTAGACTTTACCGTGAACTGCTTGCTTAGGAGGCCTTTCCCAACGACGCAGAGTTTACTAAAGAAAAATACAAAGAAAAATAGCAACAAGAGGAATAAAATACATAAGAATGGAGCTATATACAGGAAGTACCAGATCACTGTGGAGCTATATACAGGAAGTACCAGATCAATGTGGAGCTATATACAGGAAGTACCAGATCACTGTGGAGCTATATACAGGAAGTACCAGATCACTGTGGAGCTATATACAGGAAGTACCAGATCAATGTGGAGCTATATACAGGAAGTACCAGATCAATGTGGAGCTATATACAGGAAGTACCAGATCAATGTGGAGCTATAATAATAATAATAATAATAATATGCCATTTAGCAGATGCTTTTATCCAAAGCGACTTACAGTCATGCGTGCATACATTTTTGTGTATGGGTGGCTATATACAGGAAGTACCAGATCAATGTGGAGCTATATACAGGAAGTACCAGTACCAGATCAATGTGGAGCTATATACAGGAAGTACCAGTACCAGATCAATGTGCAGGGGTACGAGCTATGGATAACATACAGCTGGCGGGATTTACGCTACATCGGCAGGATAGAACGGCTGACTCCGGTAAGACAAGGGGTGGCGGTCTGTGTATATTTGTAAACAACAGCTGGTGCATAAAATCTAATACTAAGGATGTCTCTAGGTTTTGCTCGCCTGAGGTAGAGTATCTCATGATAAGCTGTAGACTGCACTATTTACCAAGATAATTTTCATCTATATTGTTCATAGCTGTCTATTTACCACCACAAACCGATGCTGGAACGAAGATTGCACTCAATGAGCTGTATAAGTAAACAGGAAAACGCTCATCCAGAGGACATTAATGCAGGGAAACTTAAATCCGTTCTACCTCATTTCTACCAGCATGTTAAATGTGCAACCAGAGGAAAAAAAACTCTAGACCACCTTTACTCCACACACAGAGACGCGTACATACCTCTCCCTCGCCCTCCATTTGGCAAATCTGACCAAAACTCTATCCTCCTGATTCCTGCTTATAAGCAAAAACTAAATCAGGAAGCACCAGTGACTCGGTTAATAAGGAAGTGGTCAGATGACGCAGATGCTAAGCTACAGGACTGTTTTGCTAGCACAGACTGGAATATGTTCCAGGATTCCAGCATTGAGGAGTACACCGCATCAATCACTGGCTTCATCAATAAGTGCATCGATGACGTCGTCCCCACAGTGACCGTACGTACAGTTGAAGTCGGAAGTTTACATACACCTTAGCCAAATACATTTAAACTTTTCGCACCAAAGTATGTTTGTCTCTAGGAGATAGAACACGTCTCCTTCCTGAGCGGTATGACGGCTGCGTGGTCCCATGGTGTTTATACTTGCTGTTTAAAGGCACAGTCAATTTAGTGTATGTAAACTTCTGACCCACTGGAATTGTGATACTGTGAATTATAAGTGAAATAATCTGTCTGTAAACAATTGTTGGAAAAATTACTTGTGTCATGCACAAAGTAGATGTCCTAACCGACTTGCCAAAACTCTAGTTTGTTACCAAGAAATTTGTGGAGTGGTTGAAAAACGAGTTTTAATGACTCCAACCTAAGTGTATGTAAACTTCCGACTTCAACTGTACATACCCCAACCAGAAGTCATGGATTACAGGCAACATCCGCACTGAGATAAAGGGTAGAGCTGCCGCTTTCAAGGATCGGGACTCCCGGACGCTTGTAAGAAATCCCGCTGTGCCCTCCGACGAACCATCAAACAGGCAAAGAGTCAATACAGGACTAAGATTGAATCGTACTACACCGGATCTGACGCTCGTCGGATGTGGCAGGGCTTGAAAACTATTACAGACTACAAAGGGAAGCACAGCTGCGAGCTCATGGCTTGGTTTTTGAGTCAGTTGCCAGATAGGGTCAGTGCAGATAGTCTGGGTAACCATTAATGAACTATTTAGCAGTCTTATGGCTATTTAGCAGTCATATGGCTTGAGGGTAGAAGTTATCTCGGAGCCTGTTGGTCCGAGAACCGATGTTCCAGTACCGTTTGCCGGACAGTAGCAGAGTGAACAGTCTATGGCTTGGGTGACACCGCCTGATACAGAGGTCCTGGATAGTAGTGAACTTGGCCCCAGTGATGTACTGTAGTGCTTTGCGGTCGAGGATGGTGCATTTGCCATTCCAAGCGGTGATGCTGCCAGTCAAGATGCTCTCGATGGTGCAGCTGAATAACTTTTTTAGGATCCGAGGGCCCATAACAAATCTTTTCTGCCTCCTGAGGCGGAAGAGGCGCTGTCGTGCCCTCTTCACGACTGTGCGAGTGTGTGTGAACCATGTTAGGTCCTTAGTGATGTGGACGCCAAGGAACTTGAATCTCTCGACCCGCTCCACGACAGCCCTGTCGATGTGGATGGGGGCGTGCTCTCCCCTCTTTCTCCTGTAGTCCACAATCAGCTCATTGGTCTTACTGACATTGAGGGAGACGTTGTTGTCCTGGCACCACACTGCCAAGTCTCTGACCTGTCTCATCGCCGTCAGTGATCAGGCCTACCACCGTCGTGTCATCAGCAAATTTGAGGATGGTGTTGGAGTCGTGCGTGGCCACGTAGTCATGGGTGAACAGGGAATATAGGAGGGGACTAAGCACACTCCCTTGAGGGGCCCCTGTGTTGAGGGTCAGCGTGGCGGAGGTGTTGTTGCCTACCCTCACCACCTGGGGCCATCCCATCAGGAAGTCCAGGATCCAGTTACAGAGGGAGGTGATCAGTCCCAGGGTCCCAATCTTGGTGATGAGCTTGGAGGGCACTATGGTGTTGAACGCTGAGCTGTAGTCAATGAACAGCATTCTTACATAGTTATTTCCCCTCTTGTCCAGGTGTGAGAGGGCAGTGTGAAGTGCAATTGAGATTGCGTCATCTGTGGATCTGTTGGGGCAGTATGCGAATTGGGAGTGGGTCCAGGGTGTCTGGGATGATGGTGTTTATGTGTGTCATGACCAGCCTTTCAAAGCACTTCATAATTACAGATGTGAGCGCTACAGGGAGATAGTCATTTAGGCAGGTTACCTTGGAGTTATTGGGAACAGGGACAATGGTGGTCAGTTTGAAACCTGTTGGGGTTACAGACTGGGACAAGGAGAGATTGAAAGTCTCTGTGAAGACACCTTTCAGATGGTCAGAGCATTCTTTGAGAACGCGCCCTGGTATTCCATCTAGCCCGGTGGCCTTTGAGAATGTTAACCTGTTTAAAAGTTTTACTCACGGAGAGTGAGATCACACAGTTATCCGGAACAACAGGGGCATTCACGCAAAACTCGATGTTGTATTCCTCGAAGCGAGAATACAATTAATTTAGCTTGTTTGGGAGTTCTGCATCACTGGGCATCTCACTGCTGGGTTTCCCTTTGTAATCCGTGATCGTCTGCCACATACGACGAGCATCCGAGCTGGTGTAATAGGATTCCACCTTCCCTCCAATATTGTCCTTTTGCCTCTTCGGAGGTCGTAGCGGGATTTCTTGTATGCTTCCATGTCCGTGTCCCGTTTATTGTAAGCGGTAGCTCTAGCCTTTAGCCCAGCACGGATATTGACGGTAATCAATGGTTTTTGGCTTGGATACGTTCGTATAGTCACTGTGGGGACGACATCGTCTATGCACTTATTGATGAAGCCCTTGACTGATGTGGTAAAACTCCTCAACGCTATCGGATGGATCCCGGAGCATATCCCAGTCTGTGCTAACAGTCTTGTAGCCTCATGTCTGCTTCAATCGGACCACTTTCGTATTGAGTGTGTCACTGGTACTTCCTCTTTGAGCCTTTGTTTGTAAACAGGAAGCAGGAAAATAGAATCATGGTCAGATTTGCCGAAGGGAGGATGAGGGAGTCTTATATGTGTTTCTGTGGGTAGAATAAAAGTGGTCCTAGTTGCGCAGGAGACATGTTGGTAAAAGTGAGGTAGAACGGTTTTAAAGAGCGACTACCCCTAAAAACCAACGAATCTCTTTGAAAACAGCCTATGTGGCATCGATATGAGTCAGAAACATTTATTCTAATGTCAAAATTGACTACAAAGTGTAAATAGGATAATTTTGGTCATAAAGTCCGAGTTTGGAACCTCAGTGCGTCACAACGAGTAAATTAAGGTTGGGTTTGGATAACAATTATGTCAACAAATCATGCCTCTAAAATAAAATCTTAAAAATAAATTTATAATTTATAATAATCATCATGTCCCCAAGCTCCACGTGCAAATTGGCCCACTTATTTTCCATTCATTTCAGGTTAGTGGGTTCCTTGGGACGTCCCGAGCCTAAACCCTAACCCTAATCCCTACCCTTAGCTTAAACCAAACCCTAACCCTACCCTTAGCCTAAACCCTAACCTAACCCCTACCCTTAGCCTAAACCCTAACCCTAACCCCTACCCTTAGCCTAAACCCTAACCCTAACCCCTACCCTTAGCCTAAACCCTAACCCTAACCCCTACCCTTAGCCTAAACCCTAACCCTAACCCCTACCCTTAGCCTAAACCCTAACCCTAACCCCTACACTTAGCCTAAACCCTAACCCTAACCCCTACCCTTAGCCTAAACCCTAACCCTAACCCCTACCCTTAGCCTAAACCCTAACCCTAACCCCTACCCTTAGCCTAACCCTGACCTTAACCATAACCCTTACCTAACCCTAACCCCTACCCTTAGCCTAAACCCTAACCCTAACCCCTACCCTTAGCCTAAACCCTAACCCTAACCCCTACCCTTAGCCTAACCCTGACCTTAACCATAACCCTTACCTAACCCTAACCGGAACCATTTTAAATTTCAACTTCCATGGGGTAAAGTTAGAGTTGGGATGTCCCAAGTATTCCAGATAGCAACGACATTTAATTGAATGGGGCTCTGTTGTTTCATCACCCTCAACGATGGATTGACCAACTATGGTTTGCATGTCCTGCCGAAGGACCATATCACGCGGAATAGGAGGTTGGAGTTCGTTGGTCCCAGTGGTAGTGAGTATACCAGTAGCTAGATCATAGACAGCTGGTTATGTATCTAGATACATACAGTGAGGGAAAAAAGTATTTGATCCCCTGCTGATTTTGTACGTTTGGCCCGCTGACAAAGACATGATCAGTCTATAATTTTAATGGTAGGTTTATTTGAACAACAACAAAATCCAGAAAACGCATGTCAAAAATGTTATAAATTGATTTGCATTTTAATTAGGGAAATAAGTATTTGACCCCTCTGCAAAACATGACTTAGTAGTTGGTGGCAAAACCCTTGCAGGCATTCACAGAGGTCAGACGTTTTACAGTTGTATGAAAAAGTTTGAGCACCCCTGACAATCACCATGATTTCCATTTATAAATAATTGGGTGTTTGGATCAGCAATTTCATTTTGATCTATCAAATAATTGATGGACACAGTAATATTTCAGTAGTGAAATTAGGTTTATTGGATTAACAGAAAATGTGCAATATGCATCAAAACGAAATTAGACAGGTGCATAAATTTGGGCACCCCAACAGAAGAATCACATCAATAATTAGTAGAGCCTCCTTTTGCTAAAATAACAGCCTCTAGACGCTTCCTATAGCCTCTAATGAGTGTCTGGATTCTGGATGAAGGTATTTTGGACCATTCCTCTTTACAAAACATCTCCAGTTCAGTTAGGTTTGATGGTTGCCGAACATGGACAGCCCGCTTCAAATCATCCCACAGATTCTCAATGATATTCAGGTCTGGGGACTGGGATGGCCATTCCAGAACATTGTACTTGTTCCTCTGCATAAATTCCCGGGTAGATTTTGAGCAGTGTTTTGGGTCGTTGTCTTGTTGAAATATCCAGCCCCGGCGTAAATTCCACTTTGTGACTGATTCTTCAACATTATTCCCAAGAATCTGCTGATATTGAGTGGAATCCATGCGACCCTCAACTTTAACAAGATTCCCAGTACCGGCACTGGCCACACAGCCCCACAGCATGATAGAACCCCCACCAAATTTTACTGTGGGTAGCAAGTGTTTTTCTTGGAACGCTGTGTTCTTTTGCCGCCATGCATAACGCCCCTTTTTTATGACCAAATAACTCAATCTTTGTTTCATCAGTCCACAGCACCTTATTCCAAAATGAAGCTGGCTTGTCCAAATGTGCGTTTGCATACCTCAAGCGACTCTGTTTGTGGCGTGTGTGCAGAAAAGGCTTCTTTCCGCATCACTCTCCCGTACAGCTTCTCCTTGTGCAAAGTGCGCTGAATTGTTGCAAGATGATGTTGTAGGTCTTTGGAGGTGGTCTGTGAGCTGTTTTTGACCGTTCTCACCATCCTTCGCCTTTGCCTCTCCGATATTTTACTTGGCCTGCCACTTCTGGCCTTAACAAGAACTGTGCCTGTGGTCTTCCATTTCCTCACTATGTTCCTCACAGTGGACACTGACAGCTTAGATCTCTGCGATAGCTTTTTGTAGCCTCCCCCTAAACCATAATGTTGAACAATCTTTGTTTTCAGGTCATTTGAGAGTTGTTTTGAGGCCCCCATGTTGCCACTCTTCAGAGGAGAGTCAAAGAGAACAACAACTTGCAATTGGCCACCTTACATACATTTTCTCATGATTGGATGCACTTGTCTATGAAATTCAAGGCTTAATGAGCTCACCAAACCAATTGTGTGTTCCAATTAATCAGTGCTAAGTAGTTACCGGTATTCAAATCAACAGAATGACCAGGGTGCCCACATTTTTGCATAGCCTATTTTTCACATCTGATTTAATTTCATACAACTTAATATTGCTACACTAAAAATATTTGTCTGGACAATACCCCAGTACTCAGCGTTTATTAGAAAATGAATGGCATGCCACTGTGATCATTTTCTGTGAAGAGTAAATTATTATGCAGCCTCAGAGGGGTGGCCAAACTTTTTCATACGAATGTATGTAGTTGGTTACCAGGTTTGCACACATCTCAGGAGGGATTTTGTTCCACTCCTCTTTGCAGATCTTCTCCAAGTCATTAAGGTTTCGAGGCTGACGTTTGGCAACTCGAACCTTCAGCTCCCTCCACAGATTTTCTATGGGATTAAGGTCTGGAGACTGGCTAGGCCACTCCAGGACCTTAATGTGCTTCTTCTTGAGCCACTCCTTTGTTGCCTTGGCCATGTGTTTTGGGTCATTGTCATGCTGGAATACCCATCCACGACCCATTTTCAATGCCCTGGCTGAGGGAAGGAGGTTCTCACCAAAGATTTGACGGTACATGGCCCTGTCCATCGTCCCTTTGATGCTGTGAAGTTGTCCTGTCCCCTTAGCAGAAAAACACCCCCAAAGCATAATGTTTCCACCTCTATGTTTGACGGTGGGGATGGTGTTCTTGGGGTCATAGGCAGCATTCCTCCTCCTCCAAACACGGCGAGTTGAGTTGATGCCAAAGAGCTCGATTTTGGTCTCATCTGAACACAACACTTTTTTTTTTTTTTACTTTGCATTTGATTTGATTTGATTAGTTATGTATATTTTGATAATCATTATCACTATCATCGCTAGCTAGCTGGCTAACATTAGCCTACCTCAATACAACTCGGATTTGGCTTGGAAACACGATAACATTTCAAAATAAGGCAAATAATATAGGAGATGTTCTTCCCACCGTGACAATTAACCGCATTTAACTACGATGACTATAATAATAATATGCCATTTAGCAGACGCTTTTTATCCAAAGCGACTTACAGTCATGCGTGCATACATTTTTGTGTATGGGTGGTCCCGGGGATCGAACCCACTACCTTGGCGTTACAAGCGCTGTGCTCTACCAGCTGAGCTACAGAGGACCACGGCTATCTATGGCAAGATGATGTACATACTGGGAATATGCCCTCAAACAGGCAAACGTCAGTACAGAGACAAAGTGGAGTCACAATTCAACGACTCAGACACGAGACGTATGTGGCAGGGTCTACAGACAATCACGGACTACAAAGGAAAAAAACAGCGACGTCTTGCTACCGGACAAGCTAAACACCTTTAAGTTCCTCGGCGTACACATCACTGACAATCTGAAATGGTCCACCACACAGACAGTGTGGTGAAGAAGGCTCAACAGGAGGCTCCTCAACCTCAGGAGGCTGAAGAAATTTGGCTTGGCCCCTAAGACCCTCACAAGCTTTTTCCAGATAAACCATTGAGAGCATCCTGTCGGGCTGTATCACCGCCTGGTACGGCAACTGCACCGCCCGCATCCACAGGGCTCTCCAGAGGGTGGTGCGGACAGCCCAACGCATCACCAGGGGCACACTGCCTGCCCTCCAGGACATCTACAGCACCCGGTTTCACAGGAAGGCCAAGAAGATCATCAAGGACCTCAGCCACCCGAGCCACGGCCTGTTCACCCCGCTACCATCCAGAAGGCGAGGTCAGTACAGGTGCATCAAAGCTGGGACAGAGAGACTGAAAAACAGCTTCTATCTCAAGGCCATCAGACTCTTAAATAGTCACCACTAGCCGGCCTAAGTCCAATACCCTTACCTGAACTTTAGTCATTGTCACTAGCCGGCTAGCCGGTTACTCAACCCTGCACCTTAGAGGCTGCACTGGTCACTTTAATAACGGAACACTGGTCACTTTAATAATGTTTGCATACTGTTTTACCCATTTCATATGTATATACTGTATTCTAGTCAAGACCATCCTATTCAACTATTGCTGTACATATACTATTCTATCCAAGTATTCTTCAGATATACTACATATTCTATCCACATACTGTCCATAATGTCTATACATCACATATATAATGTAGAAAATAGTAAAAATAAAGAAAAACCCTTGAATGAGTAGGCGTGTCCAAACTTTTGACTGGTACTGTATATATATATATATATATATATATATATATATAATATATATATATATATACAGTGGGGAAAAAAAGTATTTAGTCAGCCACCAATTGTGCAAGTTCTCCCACTTAAAAAGATGAGAGAGGCCTGTAATTTTCTTCATAGGTACACGTCAACTATGACAGACAAATTGAGAGAAAAAAATCCAGAAAATCACATTGTAGGATTTTTAATGAATTTATTTGCAAATTCAAGGCCAAATCAGTGGGTGCAGTTCCCCTTCAAGTCTCACCTCGTTAAAGTCTCTGCCCACCAGAAATGCTGCCTCTGGGTGAGCGGTTTCTTGTTTGATACGGCCCCTTACAGCTCATTGTGTGCCAAAATGGTGTTAGCTTGTGAGTGGGGGGGGATAATGTGAGTGGGGGGGGGGGGGGGGGGGGGGGGGGGGGGGATGATGATAACGGATGAGAACTCTATTTGTTGATAAAAGAGTCTGCAGCTTTATGAGGTATTCTATATCAGTGAGCAAAAGCTTGAGATTTCCTTCACATTGGAAGCAACACACCAGTTGTTATTTATGAAGAGACACACCCCTCCCCCTTTGGAGTTGCCCGAGGCCGCCTTCGTCTGATTGTGCCTCTGCATGTCCTACATATATAGAGTCATCCAGCCACGTCTTTGCAAGACAGAGAGAGAGAGAGAGAGAGAGAAAGAGAGGAGAGAGAGAGAGAGGAATAATTTCCACCCAACACTATGATTTGATTTAAAAGTAAAACAGAATTGAAGTTCTATTATAAGCTACACTAAGCCCCGGGAGGTTTGATGTTAACCACAGTCTCAGCGACTGTGTCCCAAACGGCACCCTATTCCCTATATAGTGCAGTACTTTTAACAAGCGTCCTCTGGGCCCTGGTCAAAGGTAGTGCACTACATAGGAAATAGGGTGAGAGAGAGTTCTCATTCAGAGAGGTGGAGAGAGAGTTCTCATTCAGAGAGGTGGAGAGAGAGTTCTCATTCAGAGAGGTGGAGAAAGAGTTCTCATTCAGAGAGGTGGAGAAAGAGTTCTCATTCAGAGAGGTGGAGAGAGAGTTCTCATTCAGAGAGGTGGAGAGAGAGTTCTCATTCAGAGAGGTGGAGAGAGAGTTCTCATTCAGAGAGGTGGAGAGAGAGTTCTCATTCAGAGAGGTGGAGAGAGAGTTCTCATTCAGAGAGGTGGAGAGAGAGTTCTCATTCAGAGAGGTGGAGAAAGAGTTATCATTCAGAGAGGTGGAGAGAGAGTTGTCATTCAAAGAGGTGGAGAGAGAGTTGTCATTCAGAGAGGTGGAGAGAGAGTTGTCATTCAGAGAGGTGGAGAGAGAGTTCTCATTCAGAGAGGTGGAGAGAGAGTTCTCATTCAGAGAGGTGGAGAGAGAGTTCTCATTCAGAGAGGTGGAGAGAGAGTTCTCATTCAGAGAGGTGGAGAGAGAGTTCTCATTCAGAGAGGTGGAGAGAGAGTTCTCATTCAGAGAGGTGGAGAGAGAGTTCTCATTCAGAGAGGTGGAGAAAGAGTTCTCATTCAGAGAGGTGGAGAGAGTTCTCATTCAGAGAGGTCACTAGCTCCCTGCATGCCAGATCTCTGCCTTTTGTTATTCACTCACTCACTCACTCACACACACACACACACACACACACACACACACACACACACACACACACACACACACACACACACACACACACACTCACACACTCACACACACACACACACACACACACACACACCCATCCCCTTTACATTCTGCTATCCTGGGATACAGTATTTATGATGTTGGACAATGATAATAATGACAGAGTAAACGTATGGCGGTATCTGCTGTAATCTGCTGTAATCTGTAGGTTTTTACTGGTTCTTTAGTGGAACACTTGGAGTCAGGTCCCTTCCAGCCCACCATAGGAACAAACACTACATGGAGAGAAGAGGAGAGGCGAGGCGAGGTGTTGACAGATCCCATACAGTGTAAAGTTAATAACTTACACTGCAACCCAAACCTCCCATATGCAGGACCAATAAAACAACCTGAGAATCTGATGCACTGAAGAAAAGTAGAAGTTATATCTTTAAATAACATTTTGAGTGGCTCAACTTGATTGGTTTTATGAACATTCTATACTGGTGTAGCGGGTGATTTGGATGGAGTCAGGCGCAGGAGTTGTAAATCACAGAATAATGGTTTATTCGACCAATACAGCGGTTCGCAGCAATGCCTAAAACAACTACAGTGCGACTTAACGGCGCACTGGGGAAAACAAAACACACGGGTGAACATCCCGGTGATAAAAGTAACATAATGCTCAACACGAGCTAGCGACACCTCCACATGGAACAATAACAAACAAAGACATGGGGGAGCAGAGGGAATAATTATACAGAGACTGATGAGGGGATATGAACCAGGTGTGTGTGAAAAACAAGACAAAACCAATGGAATGATGAAAACAGGAGTGGCAGTGGCTAGAAGGCCGGTGACGACGAACGCCGAAGCCTGCCCGAACAAGGAGAGGAGGCAGCTTCGGCGGAAGTCATGACAACTGAACAAAAATATAAACACAACATGCAACAATTTCAAAGATTTTACAGTTCATATAAGGAAATCAGTCATTTGAAATCAATTCATTAGGCCCTAATCTATGGATTTCACATGACTGGGAATACAGATATGCATCTGTTGGTCACAGATACCTTTTTAAAAAAGGAAGGGTCGTGGGACAGAAAAACAGTCAGTATCTGGTGTGACCACCATTTGCCTCATGCAGCGCAACACATCTGCTTCGCGTAGAGTTGATCAGGCTGTTGATTGGAATGTTATCTCACTCCTGTTCAAAGGCTAGTTGTCGTACACATTGATCCAGAGCATCCCAAACATGCTCAATGGGTGACATGTCTGGTGAGTATGTAGGCCATGGAAGAACTGGGACATTTTCAGCTTCCAGGAATTGTGTACAGATCCTTGTGACATGGGGCCGTGCATTATCATGCTGAAACGTGAGATGATGGTGGCGGATGAATGGCAAGACAATGGGCCTCAGGATCTTGTCACGGTATCTCTGTGCATTCAAATTGCCATTGATAAAATGCAATTGTGTTCGTTGTCCGTAGCTTATGCCTGCCTTCCCATACCATAACCCCACCGCCACAATGGGGCACTCTGTTCACAACTTTGACATCAGTTAATGCCATACACGTGGTCTGTGGTTGTGAGGCCAGTTGGACGTACTGCCAAATTCTCTAAAATGACGTTGGAGGCGGCTTATGGTAGAGAAATTAACATTGAATTCTCTGGCAAACACTCTGGTGGACATTCTTGCAGTCAGCATGCCAATTGCACACTCCCACAAAACTTGAGACATCTGTGGCATTGTGTTGTGTGACAAAACAGCACATTTTAGAGTGGCTGTTTATTGTCCCCAGCACAAGGTGCACCTGTGTAATGATCATGCTGTTTAATCAGCTTCTTGATATGCCACACCTGTCAGGTGGATGGATTATCTCGGCAAAGGAGAAATGCTCACTAACAGGGATACACAGTAAACAAATATATGCATTTTTGTTGTTGTTGATAAATAAGCTTTTTTGTGCATATGGAACACTTCTGGGATCTTGTATTTCAGCTCATGAAACATGGGACCAACACTTTACATGTTGTGTTTATATTTTTGTTCAGTGTAGATTGTATCTCAGGTAGGTTGTCCGACTGTACATACTTTTATCTGAACTGATTATCTGTGCTCTCACTGAATCTATTATGTTGAAATGCGTGAGTATCTGTTCAATGCAGGAGTAGGGCCGTGGCGGTCATTACATTTTGTCAGCCGGTGATTGTCAAGCAAATAACTGCCGGTCTCGCGGTAATTGACTGTTAATTAACATAAACACGTTTAGCATCTCCTGGCTTCCAAGCCACCTCCCGAGTGGCGCAGTGGTCTAAGGCACTGCATCGCAGTGCTAGCTGTGCCACTAGAGATCCTGGTTCGAATCCAGGCTCTCTTGTAGCCGGCTGCGACCGGGAGACCCATGGGGCGGCGCACAATTGGCCCAGCGTTGTCCAGGGTAGGGGAGGGAATGGCCGGCAGGGATGTAGCTCAGTTGGTAGAGCATGGCGTATGCAACGCCAGGGTTGTGGGTTCGATTCCCACAGGGTGCCAGTATGATTATTTTTTTTGGCACTCAATAACTGTAAGTCGCTCTGGATAAGAGTGTCTGCTAAATGACTACAAATGTTTTAAAAAACCCACTGATGCAGACCTTTGGATATCTACATTTAAAAAAAGTATAATAAATCAATTTAATATAGCCATCACACCATCACAATAAATCCATTATTTATTTTAGACAGGTCTAAAGAAACATGATATGAAGAAAATGTATCTATTTCAGAAGAACAGAATAGCATACTCTGAGTTGTCCTTATGTTAGGCCCTGATCTGGCTATGCCATATGGCTGTGGGCTACACTAGTTCATTTAGCAGACAAGATTTGCTTAGAATTCCATGGCATAATTTTTTTATTATTTTATATTATGAAGAATACAATTGAACATAGCTTAATAAAATAGAAAGGATATTTTCTCCAAACGATTTCAAAAGAAGTGCGCCCATGCGGCTATTCCGTGTTGAGCGGTAAACAAAGAAACTGGCCCTCCAATATACTTAATTTAGAGTTATTTGTTCAACTTTAGTTGTGATACAAACGTTGGGCTATATATTTGATTTTTAATACATTCTCCTGAACTCCACGATCAGCTCCTTCATTTTGTTGACGTTGAGGTATGCACTGTAGTGTAGTGTGCTTTCTAAGTTTTCAGCTGACTGGAAAGCCGTGGTCCTACTCCCAGACTCCTCCAGATTCCCTTCTATCAATCTATCAATCATGAATCATAAATCAGTATAAATTATTTTTATGGCGCAACATGTTTTGCTTCCACCACAGTTTTTCCCCTATTAAGGCATAGTGTAGTGTGGAGTGTGCAGTGTTGTTTTAAAGGCATGGTGTACTGTTGTTTTGGTTAGCCAGAGAGGAGTGTGTGTGTGTGCATGCGTGTGTGTGTGTGTGTGTTTGTGTGTGTGTGTGTGCATGTGTGTGTGTGTGTGTCCGTGTGTGTGTGCGTGCATGTGTGTGTGTGTGTGTGTGTGTGTGTGTGTGTGTGTGTATCCGTGTGTGCGTGCGTGTCCGTGTGTGTGTATGTGTGTGTATCCGTGTGTGCGTGTGTGTGTGTGTGTGTGTATCCGTGTGTGCGTGCGTGTGTGTGTGTGGTGGTGCTGTTCCTCTGTAGCTGTTGTATAGTTTTACCCTCACTGGTCCAAAGCCCAGGGTGTTGACTTTAGTTCTCTATCTCTAACAGACCTCTGGCTGGCTAGCTGCTCACACAGGGGGAACAACTGGAACAAGGAGAGAGAGGGAAAGAGGAAGAGAGAGGGAAAGAGGAAGAGAGAGGGAAAGAGGAAGAGAGGGAAAGAGGAAGAGAGAGGGGAGTAAGCAGAGAGATAAAGAGAGAGATGGAATCAAGTCAGAGAGAGAGAGAATGGGGGAGTGAATCAAGTCAGAGAGAGAGATAATGAGGGAGTGAATCAAGTCAGAGATAGAGAGAATGAGGGAGTGAATCAAGTCAGAGAGAGAGAGAATGAGGGAGTGAATCAAGTCAGAGAGAGAGAATGAGAGAGTGAATCAAGTCAGAGAGAGAGAGAGAACGAGAGAGGGAATCAAGTCAGAGAGAGAGAGAACGAGGGAGTGAATCAAGTCAGAGAGAGAGAGAATGAGAGAGGGAATCAAGTCAGAGAGAGAGAGAATGAGAGAGGGAATCAAGTCAGAGAGAGAGATAATGAGAGAGAGAGAGAAAGAGAGAGTGAATCAAGTCAGAGCGAGAGAGAGAATGAGAGAGGGAATCAAGTCAGAGAGAGAGGGAATGAGAGAGGGAATCAAGTCAGAGAGAGAGAGAATGAGAGAGGGAATCAAGTCAGAGAGAGAGAGAATGAGAGAGGGAATCAAGTCAGAGAGAGAGAGACAGAGAGAAAGAGAGGGAATCAAGTCAGAGAGAGAGAGAGAATGAGAGAGGGAATCAAGTCAGAGAGAGAGAGAATGAGAGAGGGAATCAAGTCAGAGAGAGAGAGAGAATGAGGGAGTGAATCAAGTCAGAGAGCGAGAGAATGAGGGAGTGAATCAAATCAGAGAGAGAGAGAGACAGAGAGAAATGGAGAGGAGGAGGGAGGGGGTGAGTGGTACATTGATTGATTGAGTGACCAAAGAAGGCTTCCAGCTCTGTGGAGCAAAGAAATTGATTAACATTGAATTAGTCTCTGTGGAGCAAAGAAATAGATGAACATTTAATTAGTCTCTGTGGAGCAAAGAAATAGTTGAACATTGAATTAGTCTCTGTGGAGCAAAGAAATAGATGAACATTGAATAAGTCTCTGTGGAGCAAATAAATAGATGAACATTGAATTAGTCTCTGTGGAGCAAAGAAATAGATGAACATTGAATTAGTCTCTGTGGAGCAAAGAAATAGATGAACATTGAATTAGTCTCTGTGGAGCAAATAAATAGATGAACATTGAATTAGTCTCTGTGGAGCAAATAAATAGATGAACATTGAATTAGTCTCTGTGGAGCAAATAAATAGATGAACATTGAATTAGTCAAATGTGGAGCAAATAAATAGATTAACATTGAATTAGTCAAATGTGGAGCAAATAAATAGATGAACATTGAATTAGTCTCTGTGGAGCAAATAAATAGATGAACATTGAATTAGTCTCTGTGGAGCAAATAAATAGATGAACATTGAATTAGTCTCTGTGGAGCAAATAAATAGATGAACATTGAATTAGTCTCTGTGGAGCAAATAAATAGATGAACATTGAATTAGTCAAATGTGGAGCAAAGAAATAGATGAACATTGAATTAGTCTCTGTGGAGCAAATAAATAGATGAACATTGAATTAGTCTCTGTGGAGCAAATAAATAGATGAACATTGAATTAGTCTCTGTGGAGCAAATAAATAGATGAACATTGAATTAGTCTCTGTGGAGCAAAGAAATAGATGAACATTGAATTAGTCTCTGTGGAGCAAAGAAATAGATGAACATTGAATTAGTCTCTGTGGAGCAAAGAAATAGATGAACATTGAATTAGTCTCTGTGGAGCAAAGAAATAGATGAACATTGAATTAGTCTCTGTGGAGCAAAGAAATAGATGAACATTGAATTAGTCTCTGTGGAGCAAATAAATAGATGAACATTGAATTAGTCTCTGTGGAGCAAATAAATAGATGAACATTGAATTAGTCTCTGTGGAGCAAAGAAATAGATGAACATTGAATTAGTCTCTGTGGAGCAAAGAAATAGATGAACATTGAATTAGTCTCTGTGGAGCAAATAAATAGATGAACATTGAATTAGTCTCTGTGGAGCAAAGAAATAGATGAACATTGAATTAGTCAAATGTGGAGCTAGAGGGAGAACAAAGAGCAGAGGGAGAAAACCAGAAGGAAGAGGAAAGGAGACTCTGAGACACCCTCTGAGACACCCTCTGAGACACCCTCTGAGACACCCTGAGACTGAGACAACCTCTGAGACACCCTGAGACTGAGACACCCTCTGAGATACCATGACACCGAGACACCCTCTGAGATACCATGACACCGAGACACCCTCTGAGACACCATGACACCGAGACACCCTCTGAGACACCATGAGACTGAGACACCCTCTGAGACACCCTCTGAGACACCCTCTGAGACACCATGAGACTGAGACACCCTCTGAGACACCCTCTGAGACACCCTCTGAGACACCCTCTCTCAACCTGTACAAGAACAGTGGCACCTTCATACATTTCCAAAAGGACTTCCACAAAATCAAAGCGAGGGAGAGAGAGCACGGCAGGAGAAGCTTTCTCTTGGTGACGACTCACCCACCCCACACCTCTTCAAACTGTCCTGCAGATGAGGATAGTCACCCCCCCCCAGCACTGAACACACCCAGGTCCCACAACTGCACTGCTCCTCCGTCATTGAGAGGGTTGAATTCACCGAGCTGGAGAGAGACATGGTGGAGCTCAGAGAGCTGGTCCACACACTCCAGACAGAACAGACACTAAAACAGACCAGCACAACACCACCCCCCCCCCCCCCCACAGTACCCAGAGGGCTGAAACAGACCAGCACAACACCACCCCCCTACAGTACCCAGAGGGCTGAAACAGACCAGCACAACACCACCCCCCTACAGTACCCAGAGGGCTGAAACAGACCAGCACAACACCACCCCCCTACAGTACCCAGAGGGCTGAAACAGACCAGCACAACACCACCCCCCTACAGTACCCAGAGGGCTGAAACAGACCAGCACAACACCACCCCCCCTACAGTACCCAGAGGGCTGAAACAGACCAGCACAACACCACCCCCCTACAGTACCCAGAGGGCTGAAACAGACCAGCACAACACCACCCCCCTACAGTACCCAGAGGGCTGAAACAGACCAGCACAACACCACCCCCCTACAGTACCAAGAGGGCTGAAGGTGGAGATGGACGGCTGTCTGAGAGAGCTGGCTGCTCTACGGCTGTCTGAGGGAGCTGGCTGCTCTACGGCTGTCTGAGGGAGCTGGCTGCACTCCGGTCTGAGGTAAGAGAACTTAAGGAGGAGAAGAATACATGGCACAGCTAACAGCACTGAGGAGGAGGTGAGAAAGCTGAGGTGCGACAATGAACTACTCATGAAAGAGCTAGCCATCCCCACAGACAAGCCAACGGAACAGCCCACTTCAGACCTCGACCACAGCCTTAACACCACAGCAGGACAGACAAGGCAGGATCCACCAACCCAGCAGACTCCCCACCGGATATCTCTCCTGACAACACCCCCACACCCGGTGAGGACACACAAAAGCCAGAGATTGTGCTCCTCATTGACTCAAATAGGAAATACATTGATGAGAATAAACTTTTTCCAAAGCACCAGGTGGCAAAACTCTGGTGTTCGAACACCCGGCGTGCCCTGGAGCTGCTGTCAGAGGACAGACTAGGGTCCCCCAGTCACATCATAATACACACAGGCACAAACGACCTGAGAGCCCAGCAGGAAAGGGTGGCCACAGCACTCAAGGCAGTGATTGAAAAAGCCTCTTCCACTTTCTCTAACGCACAAGTGGTTATCTCCACCTTGCTACCACGAAAATACTTGGTCCTCTGTAGCTCAGCTGGTAGAGCACGGCGCTTGTAACGCCAAGGTAGTGGGTTCGATCCCCGGGACCACCCATACACAAAAATGTATGCACGCATGACTGTAAGTTGCTTTGGATAAAAGCGTCTGCTAAATGGCATATTATTATTATTATTATTATTATTACTTTCACCCTGACACCATACAGCGGGTGAATGCAAGCATTTCCCGGGACTGTGCCTCAAAACCAATTGTCTACCTGGCCCACCACTCCACCCTGGACTTAAACAGCCTTTACGACCAGGTTCACCTCCACAAGGCAGCAATCCCAACTTTTTGCCACCTCACACAGGAGCAACAGAGAACCAGACACCCCGCCCAGACCAGCGAGAACCCCCCCTGGAGGACCTGCACGAAGAGGATCCACACCAAGAGGACCTAGACCCAGACCACAGCACCACCAGACACATCCCCAACCCAACCAGTCGACCCCTGCCCAAAACAACCTTAGCCACACCCTATATAGGCCCCCCCAAATCAGTCTTATACCCCTTCTGGCCCCACCATGCCCCCCGCCCCTGCAGCAAGGCCCTCAACATTACAGCCGCACAAATGCCCAGGCCGTGAGCAGAGCAACAGGCCCAACCCCCACTAATACACCTGCCCAAGCCCCATCCTGCTATCTAAGAGGTATGTAACAGATGCTCAACATGCTCTGCTCACACCTACATTTACGTCATTTAGCAGACGCTCTTATCCAGAGCGACTTACAGTTAGTGAATACATGTTTTTTTTTTTTATACTGGCCCCCCGTGGGAATCGAACCCACAACCCTGGCGTTGCAAACGCCATGCTCTATCAACTGAGCTACATCCCTGCCGGCCATTCCCTCCCCTACCCTGGACGACACTGGGCCAATTGTGCGCCGCCCATGAGTCTCCCGGTCGCGTCCGGCTGCGACAGAGCCTGGATTCGAACCAGGATCTCTAGTGGCACAGTTAGCACTGCGATGCAGTGCCTTAGACCACTGCGCCACTCAGGAGGACACCTACTGTAATGGTCCAGGCCTAAACCACACAAAAACAACATTAGACACTATGGAACACAAAGCTTTTACTATCTCATCTTGGAATATACAAGGTCTGAGGTCATCTGCCTTTGGCCTAAAGAGCAGGAACCCAGAGTTCATCAAAGAAATTGGAAATACAGACATTGTCATCCTACAAGAAACATGGTATAGAGGAGATGGACCCATTGGTTGCCCTCTAGGATACAGAGAGCTGGTAGTCCCATCCACCAAACTAACAGATGTGAAACAGGGAAGAGACTCAGGGCGAATGCTAATTTGGTATAGAGCAAACCTAACCCACTCTATTAAATTAGTCAAAACAGGAACATTTCACATCTGGCTAGAAATTCATAAGGAAATTATCTCAACAGAGAAAAATGTCCTAATGTGTGCTACCTATATCCCCCCAATAGAATCCCCTTACTTTAACAATGAAAGCTTCTCCATCCGAGAGGGGGAGATCAACCATTTCCAGGTCCAGGGACATGTACTAGTCTGTGGCGACCTAAATGCCAGAACTGGACCAGAACCTGACACTTAGCACACATGGGGACAAACACCTACCTGGAGGTGACAGCATTCTCTCCCAAATATGCTCCCCTAGACACAACTATGACAAAACAATCAACAAAAACGGGTCACAAGTCCTGCAGCTCTGTCGCACGCTGGGTCTATACATAGACAATTTTAGGCTTTGCAAGGACACTTACGGTAGGTACACCTACAGCTCATCCCTTGGAAGTAGTACTGTAGATTACTTAATCATTGACCTCAACACAGTTTCTCAGAGAGTTCACAGTCAGCCCACTGACACCCCTATCAGATCACAGCAAAAGCACACTCTACTTGAGAAATACTCAATCATGAGACATCAAAGCCAAAGGAACTGCATAATATTAAGAAATGCTATAGATGGAAGGAAAGTAGTGTTGAAACCTACCAAAAAACAATTAGGCAACAACAATTTCAATCCCTTCTAGACAACTTCCTGGACAAAACGTTTCACTGTAATAGTGAAGGGATAAACTTGGCAGTAGAAAACCTAAGCAGTGTATTTGACCTCTCAGCTTCCCTATCAAATCTAAAACTGTCAAGCAGACAACCTAAGAAAATTAACATCAATGACAAATGGTTTGATGAAGAATACAAAAACCTAAGAAAGAAATTGAGAAACCTATCCAACCAAAAACACAGAGATCCAGAAACCTGAATATACGCCTTCACTATGGTGAATCACTAAAACAATACAGAAATACACTACAGAAAAAGAAGGAACAGCACGTCAGAAATCAGCTCAATGTAATTGAAGAATCCATTGACTCTAACCACTTCTGGGAAAATTGGAAAACACTAAACAAACAACAACACGAAGAGTTATCTATTCAAAACTGAGATGGATAAACCACTTCTCCAATCTTTTTGGCTCTATAACTTCAGAACAAACAGCAAAAACATATACATGATATAATACAAATCGTAGAATCAACTATTAATGACTACCAGAACCCACTGGGTCCTACAGTGTCACGACCGTCGAACATAGTGGACCAATGCGCAGCGTGAGAAGTGAACATACCTTTTTTATTCCAGAACAAAACGATAACGTGACGTCCTTGGTTACAATACAAAACCATACGGAACAAGATCCCACAACACACTGTGGAAAACAGGCTGCCTAAGTATGGATCCCAATCAGAGACAACAAGCAACAGCTGATTCACGTTGCCTCTGATTGAGAACCACACCGGCCAACATAGAAACAAATGAACTAGAATATCACCCTAGCACACAAAACACATAGAAACAACACACCCTGGCTCAACATAACAGAGTCCCAGAGCCAGGGTGTGACAGTACCCCCCCCCCCCACCCCCCCCCCCCCCCCCCCCAAAGGCGCGGACTGCGACCGCGCCAAACATAAACCGAACAGGGGAGGGCCGGGTGGGAATTCCTCCTCGGAGGCGGTTCCGGCTCCGGGCATGACCCCCACTCCCTCTCTAATCCCCCAAAGCGCCCCTGGTCTGGTCTGGCCCTGCTGGCCGGAGCTGGACTGAACACTAGTGGAGCGGATTGCTCTAGCTCCGGAGTGGAGCAGCGGGCTGTGCCGGACTGACGACGCGCACCACAGGCTTGGTGCGGGGAGCAGGGACGGGCCGGACCGGGCTGACGACGCGCACCACTGGCTTGGTGCGGGGAGCAGGGACATCCCGAACCAGGCTGACGAAGCGCACCACTGGCTTGGTGCGGGGAGCAGGAACAGACCAAAACGGGCTGAGGACGCGCACCACAGGCTTGGTGCGGGGAGCAGGTACGGGCTGGACCGGGCTAGCGACGCGCACCACTGCCTTGGTGCGAGGGGCAGGAACAGACCGGACCGGGCTGGCGACGCGCACCACAGGCTTGGTGCGAGGGGCAGGAACATGCCGGACCGTACTGGGGACACACACCACTGGCCCTACGCGGGGATCAGGAACGGGCCGGACCGGACTTGCAACACACCCCAGTACCTCTCGTCGTGCCTCTACATTCTCCTTCCCCCTGGTGACCAGTGACTCCCGTAACCTGGCGGCCTCCTGCTGCCCCGTCGTCCACGGCGTGAGCCCCCCCCTAAACATTTTCTGGGCGTCTCTCCTCCCCGTGGGCCAGGCCTCCATGGCTCTCGCCAGACTCTCGCTCCTCTGCTCCCAAGTCCAGCCTCTCTCCTCCTCCCGCGGCTTGACCCAGTCGAGGTTGATCTTCGTTAGAGTCCTCTCTGGCGTTGGCTCCTGGACACGCTGCTTGGTCCAGTTATGGTGGGATCTTCTGTCACAACCGTCGAACATAGTGGACCAATGCGCATACCTTTTTTTATTAGAGTCACCAAACGAACAAAACAACAAACGATACGAAACGTGAAGTCCTACGGTTACACAAACCAAACGGAACAAGATCCCACAACACACTGTGGAAAACAGGCTGCCTAAGTATGGTTCCCAATCAGAGACAACAAGCAACAGCTGATTCACGTTGCCTCTGATTGAGAACCACACCGGCCAACATAGAAACAAATGAACTAGAATATCACCCTAGCACACAAAACACATAGAAACAACACACCCTGGCTCAACATAACAGAGTCCCAGAGCCAGGGCGTGACATACAGGACAAAATACAAACCCTCCAACCCAAAAAGGCCTGTGGTGTTGATGGTATCCTCAATGAAATGATAAAATATACAGACCACAAATTCCAATTGGCTATACTTAAACTCTTTAACATCATCCTTAGCTCTGGCATCTTCCCCAATATTTGGAACCAAGGACTGATCACCCCAATCCACAAAAGTGGAGAAAGAATTTGAGCCCAATAACTACCGTGGGATATGCATCAACAGCAACCTTGGGAAAATCCTCTGCATTATCATTAACAGCAAACTAGTTCATTTCCTCAGTGAAAACAATGTACTGAGCAAATGTCAAATTGGCTTTTTACCAAATTATTGTACGACAGACCACGTCTTCACCCTGCACACCCTAATTGACAAACAAACAAACCAAAACAAAGGCAAAGTCTTCTCATGCTTTGTTGATTTCAAAAAAGCATTTGACTCAATTTGGCATGAGGTTCTGCTATACAAATATATGGAAAGTGGGGTTGGGGGAAAATAATTCGACATTATTAAATCCATGTACACAAACAACAAGTGTGCGGTTAAAATTGGCAAAAAACACACACATTTCTTTCCACAGGGCCGTGGGGTGAGACAGGGATGCACTTTAAGCCCCACCCTCTTCAACATATATATAAACGAATTGGCGAGGGCACAAGAACAGTCTGCAGCACCCGGCCTCACCCTACTAGAATCTGAAGTCAAATGTCTACTGTTTGCTGATGATCTGGTGCTTCTGTTACCAACCAAGGAGGGCCTACAGCAGCACCTAGATATTCTGCACAGATTCTGTCAGACCTGGGCCCTGACAGTAAATTTCAGTAAGACAAAAATAATGGTGTTCCAAAAAAGGTCCAGTTGCCAAGACCACAAATACCATCTAGACACCGTTGCCCTAGAGCACACAAGAAACTATACATACCTCGGCCTAAACATCAGCGCCACAGGTAACTTCCGCAAAGCTGTGAATGATCTGAGAGACAAGGCAAGAATGTCTTTCTATGCCATCAAAAGGAACATAAAATTTGACATACCAATTAGGATCTAACTAAAAATACTTGAATAAGTTATAGAACCCATTGCCCTTTATGGTTGTGAGGTCTAGGATCCGCTCACCAACCAAGAATTCACAAAATGGGACAAACACCAAATTGAGACTCTTTATGCAGAATTCTGCAAAAGTATCCTCAGTGTACAACGAAAAACACAAAATAATGCATGCAGAGCAGAATTAGGCTGATACCCGCTAATTATCAAAATCCAGAAAAGAGCTGTTAAATTATATAACCACTTAAAAGGAAGTGATTCCCAAACCTTCCATAACAAAGCCATCACCTACAAAGAGATGAACTTGGAGAAGAGTCCCCTAAGTAAGCTGGTCCTGGGGCTCTGTTCACAAACACAAACAGACCCCAAAGAGCCCCAGGACAACAACAACAACACAATTAGACCCAACCAAATCATGAGAAAACAAAAAGAGAATTACTTGACACATTGGAAACTAGAATGCTATTCGGCTCTAAGCAGAGAGTACACAGTGGCAGAATACCTGACCACTGTGACTGACCCAACCTTAAGGAAAGCTTTGACTATGTACAGACTCAGTGAGCATAGCCTTGCTATTGAGAAAGGCCGCCGTAGGCAGACCTGGCTCTCAAGAGAAGACAGGCTATGTGCACACTGCCCACAAAATGAGGTGGAAACTGAGCTGCACTTCCTAACCTCCTGCCAAATGTATGACCATAATAGAGACACATATTTCCCTCAGATTACAGAGATCCACAAAGATTTAGAAAACAAAAACCCAATTTTGATAAACTCCCTTATCTACTGGGTGAAAAATCACAGTGTGCCTTCACAGCAGCAAGATTTGTGACATGTTGCCACAAGAAAAGGCCAACCGTTGAAGAACAAACACCATTGTAAATACAACCCATATTTACATGTATTTATTTCCCCATTTGTACTTTAACTATTTGCACATTGTTACAACACTGTATATATACATAATATGACATTTTAAATGTCTTTATTATTTTGGAACTTCTGAGTGTAATGTTTACTGTTAATATTTATTGTTTATTTCACTTTTGTTTACTATCTACTTCACTTGCTTTGGCAATGTTAACATACATTTCCCATGCCAATAAAGCCCTTAAATTGAATTGAGAGAGAGCAGAGAGAGAGGGAGAGAGAGAGAGAGAGATAGAGAGAGAGAGAGAGAGAGAGATACAGACATAGAGAGAGAGACACAGAGAGAGAGACAGAAACAGACAGAGAGAGAGAGAGACAGAGAGAGAGACAGAGAGAGAGCGATAGATACAGACAGAGAGAGAGAGAGAGAGAGAGAGACACAGAGAGAGAGAGAGAGAGAGAGAGAGACAGAGAGAGAGAGAGAGAGAGAGAGAGAGAGAGAGAGAGAGAGATACAGACATAGAGAGAGAGACACAGAGAGAGAGAGAGACAGAAACAGACAGAGAGAGAGAGAGACAGAGAGAGAGACAGAGAGAGAGCGATAGATACAGACAGAGAGAGAGAGAGAGAGAGAGAGAGAGAGACACAGAGAGAGAGAGAGAGAGAGAGAGAGAGACAGAGAGAGAGAGAGAGAGAGAGAGAGAGAGAGAGAGAGAGAGAGAGAGAGAGAGCGAGAGAGAGAGAGACAGAGACAGATACAGACAGAGAGAGAGGTGTACGGGGCAGTGCTCATGGTTTCTGGCCTCAAACTGACTACTGAGTACCAAGTCATAATTCCTTGACAGTTGTTCCAGGAAAAGCCCTCGACAGCAGGAGAGTGATTCATTCTTTCTCTCTTTCTTCTCCTCTCTCCTCTCGCCTCTCTCTCCTCTCTCTTCTCTCTCTCCACTTTCTCCTCTCTCCTCTCTATTCTCTCTCTCCTCTCTCTTCTTTCTCCTCTCTCCTCTCTCTCTCCTCTCTCTCTTCTCAATTAAAATCAATTCAATTTGCTTTATTGGTATGATGTAACAATGTACATATTGCCAAAGCTTACTTTGGATATTTACACTATTAACATAATTAAAATAATAATAATCAATATTGTCAATGGGACAACAGTAACAACAATAACCAAGGGTCAAAATAACCATGGAACAATAACAATATAGAGGACATGTGCAGGTTGGTTGGTCTGTCAGACACTGTTCCTCATCTTATGGCAGGCAGCAATGTATGGGTTTGCTCATGGTTTCTGGCTTCAAACTGACTACTGATTACCAAGTCATAGTTCCATGACAGTTGTTCCAGGAAAAGCTCTCGAGCAGGATGA